>JABFPM010004367.1:0-12742 GCA_022817325.1 Idris sp. 1 HC-2018 | reverse complement strand
GATTGGATTACAAATCGGGGTGGGAGTATCGATACCTTTCTGCTATCACGTCCCGTTTTCATGTAATTTAAGGCAAGTTTCGTGGTGCCAACTTTGCCCGCTAGAGTGCGCTCGCGAATGCAACCCCGTCGAGTTTGATTTTCGGACAGCTTTTTTTTGTCTCATGTCATCTCATGCATGTGGAAGCCGAATAGTTGTTGGCCAGAAAAAAAATTAGTTCCAGAGATACAAAAGTATCAAGAAGTGCCTTGCCTCGTTAATCGATAAGCTAACTGCCTCAATCGGGGCGTATGTTCTTCTTCTCATGTACATTACATCAATCTACTATATACACCTCTCTAAAATTACATTTAATTGGTTATAACTTCTATCTGGTTTTATATCACGGACTTTTCTTACATCTGGTTTTGCATTATTTTTGTCATAACATCAATCGATTTTTATATTACAATAAATATTTTGTCATTGGAAAATGACTTGAAATGATAACGTAAGGTGCAAATTGAATGTTATTTGACCGTCAAATGAACGTAATTTCTCATTTGAAGTTATTTACTAATGATAGAATATTTGTTATGATGTAAGAATCGATTGATGTATGTTTTTGCATTGATGTAAACCGTACCTGGTCTTCCGTTCTGCTGTCGGGCATTAAGTATTCTTGGCAAAGTGAACGGGAAAGGTTACAATAATAACTTTTCAGTTTCGACTTTAAGTCCAGAGGAAACCTCTTACGGTGTTAACCCCTGTTTAGTTCACTTTATTCACTGAAGTGTCAACATTAAAACAAACAACGTTTTTTTCACGGCATGTTTCAGCTTAAAGGTTTTCAACTATTTATTTTGCTATCGACGAAATGAACCTGAGAAAATGTACGACATTTACCAGATGTACTAAGACATCTGTTTCATTGATTTACAATTTGAACGTTTTCAAACCGGGTATTTTAAATATATGTTCTGACGCATATAAATTGTTTCGGCCGAAACAATGTAATTAAAAACATGATGCAAAATTAGATGGAAGAAAAGTCGATTGTGATTTATACACCGTTATAATTATAAGAAGTTATAACTCGTTAGATGTAAAATTAGAGTGATATGAAAATAGTTTGATGTAATGTACCTATAAAGAAATGTATATGCCCCTTCAATCAAAGGTTCCATGCGTTTAAATTGGGTGCCACAACAGCATGACATCGACTTTGAAGTTCATTAGACAGTTTTAACTGATCTGGACATGGAGAAGTGTAGGCACTTTTAGCTAGGTGAATCCATGATTAACTTTGGATTGAGTTTTCTGAATAAAGTGAATATCGCAGACCCAATAGACTGTAACAGCTTGCTGCAGCAGTTCTTGAGCTGCTTCACAGTGGTTGAGGTTTAGTTGGTAGAATTTTATCTCTTGATTTTTGTAAAGGCCTGTTTTTAGGCTGGGAAAGTGAACGAGTCAGTTTGGTGTTTGTGCGACACGGAAATTAGACCCAAAAGAGTACTATGCTATTATCACACTAGATAAAATGCTTTCAAATTTGCACAGTTGATCCACATTTTAGACGCAGTGATTTCAAAGGAAATTCACACGTATATCAAAGGACTGATCGTAAATCACTTTAGCGATCTTACATTGATATAAGAAACAGCTGCTAAAAGGGAAACATATGAGATCGCTGGTGGAGTTCCACATGATTCAGTATTTAGGGAATATCACGTATCACGCACTCCTAAGGTTTTTTTTATCCAAAGGAGCAACAACGGTTAGATTTGTGGATGATATTGCTGCTGTTGTCGTCGGCAAATTTATTGAACAAGTTACATGGATTGCGAATGAGGCTATCAAAATCATTCGTCAGTGGCTCTTATCTGTAAGTTTACAATCAGCGGACCACAAAACGGAAGTAATTCTTATGACCAGTAGAAAAAAAACGGAGACCATAACCATCAGGGAAAATGAAAGTGAGATCATTTTAAAACCGTCTCTTAAATATGTGAGTGTCCATTAGTGTGTCCGTTAATTTTGTGAAAAATTCAGACAACATTTAGTTACTTAAATCATTTTGCGATATGTTTTATATAGTGATTTGCCGTGCCTCAAAAGGGTTTCGTTTTTTTAAAATGATTAATTTTTTAATTTCTATTAAACGAAACCTCGTTTCAGGCACGACAAATCACTATTTAAAACCTATCGCAAAATGATTGTTGTGGTTTTTACAACATTTCCGGACATACTATATGTTGTCTGAATTTTTCACAAAATTAACGGACACCCTAGTGTCCATGTAGGTGTAAGGCTACGCTTCAAGAAGCATTGTGAGATCGTCTGATCAAAAGCTGCATGCGTGACGGATGCGTTGACCAGAATTATGCCTAACTTCGGAGGAACATGGTAAAGTCATCGAAAGCAGCTTAAAAGCATAGTAAGCTCTAATCTGTTTCATACGGCAGCAGTTTGGTCACAGGCCGCGGAATTCAAGTCATGCACATGCCAGTTGGAAACGACTACGCGATGTTAACAAAGGTGAAGTTTAGTTATTGATGGAAGATGGACCCACTGTTTTATTCTAGACATTGCTCCATGGTTAAACAGGAAGCACGTTAAATTAGATCCCTTTCTAATTCAGTTCCTCAGCAGGCTTGGTTGCTTCTTAATCTACCAGAAGTTTTTTGTGATTATCAACAAGATCTATGCCAGATTTGTTCTGTAGAGGACGCAGATACTTAACACTTGAGAAGGGCTTATAGCCAGCTCCTTCATAAGAGTCTGATTCTGAGGTGCGTAAAAAGCATTTTTGTCACATGTGCACTAAAACGGCGCCATTTTGACCCTCATTTCGGGGCGAAAACAAACTTTTTGCAGACCTGTATGACGTCACGGCGTCTTATTGGTCCATATCAATATTGCAGACCTCCTGGTCTGCAATAAATTTATTTAAACCCCAAAATACGGGTCAAAATGGCGGCGCTTCAGTGCACTTTTGACAAAAAAACATATACGTATCAAGCCCGAACTGAAGTCATTGGCCTCGTGTGAATTTGACAACTCGGCAGAGTGGCTCGTTGCCAACTTCACCCTTGTCACAACGGCTTTGTTTCGGGTCTTGGTACGTAATCTACTATTTTTTCTTTGGTAAAAAAAATCAAAAAACAAAAATAACAAAGTTCATCAAGTAGGAAACAATCAAGCATTTTTGTCCCACTTTTCAAAATTTATCTTGAAATGAACCACTTTCCTCTTACTTTTGCAGGACAAATATGGCTGATTTTATGCACGTTTTTTTCAATCAATTTACGTTTTTAAAAACAAATTAAAGAAGCAAACTATTGCATATAATAATAAACTTTGAAAGATGGTTTGAATATTCAAGAAATTATATTGAACATATAAATAAAATATCAATTTTTATCGTCAATCAAAAATGATTTTTTTAAAATATTTGTCAGCATTTTACCTTTCATTAGATCACTAACGAAAAAAAACTTCAAAAATGAAAGTGTTGAAAAGAATGATTGCCGTACAGTATTAAAAGGATAGGATTTAGGATTTTAATTAAACCTGACAAACTATGGACAAGTCGAACGCAAGTGAGCTTGTGTGAAAAACAATGGCCATTGATTGATGTACCTATACTACATAGTCTGATAAAAAAAATGTAGACCAACGCTCGTTTATCTAGTCGTATGCGTGCGATCTATTTTCAAGTGCAACTTACTAAGTGCATTAATACATGGTTTGCAGTATAAAGCGGAAAAATGGAATTTCAAACAACGATTTTTTGATGTTAACATTTTTTATTTTTCTCGGGCAACAATGAATTAGTGACAACCATCATTACGTCGATAATTTTTTGATGCAATAAAGCTAAACAACAAAAAAAATATCATATAATTAATGAGTTTCTTAGTTGATTATTCAACAAAGAAATAAAACAATAAGTGAGAAAAAATGTAAAAACACAAATCAATATTCAATGTTCAAATACTGATCTCTTTATATCTTACATTTTTTTTTATTTAAAATACATTCAAAGATGAAAGTTAATTTTTTTCGAATTTTAATTTGAACAAAGAAAGAGAAATATATTTTTGTGCGAGTACGTGACACGAAGATAGCGGCGCGGACTTTTTTTCATGCAGAATTGTTGAAAATCGCTGAAACTTTGTCTGCCTGGCTGTTATGTATGCTAATTTCTGCTCTCGGAATATCCGAGCCGCCGTGTTTGAATATTAAGTTGACACGATTCGAATCGACCATGGTCCAACTTCGTCATCACAAGCGTAGCATCTTCTCAGTACTATATAAGGATACTGAATTTCTACGCATAATCTTAACTTATCAAAGCAAAACCTTGATTATTGCTTTCAACTGTTGCATTTATATTAGAATTATGCAAACATTGTTTACTGTTGTGTCAATATTAATTAGTTTTATGGCAAACTTTTTCTTTTTGCTTTAATATTGATATATATTTTAGAAAATCAACATGTTCATTCCATTAAAAAAATTCGCATAATAAAAAAGTTAAAAAATACTTAAGAATTAAAATCCATTTACAGTGAACTTTTTTTTTTCTTTATAAAACATTTTACTCTGATGACAATGGAATTTGATAAGCTAGTTATGTACATGAATACGTGTGCAATTTCAGCAGTACGATTAATTTCTAATTTTTTTCTTATTCGACAACATTATTTGTGTGGTACAATAGAACGATATTGACATTCATTTCGATATCGTCATTCAAACCAAACATTAATAATCCCACGAAACTGACCACAAAGCATTTATCTAACCGCAACGGGCTTACCGAGTTGTATAACCTTCATAACGAACTAAATATCGAAAATATGGTGCTACATTCCAATCATTCAGAAATACTAATAATCGTAGCATTGTGTTAGTGATGAATGTTTATCATCCAACATTTAAACTCAATATCAGGATTGTTGAAAAGTATTATTTTATTAACTACAAAGACTATGGTTTCATAACCAGCCATATTTATTGATGACAGTACCGTCTGAGAAAATAAATTGTGAAAAATCTTATACACAAAAATTTTTCTAAAAATGTCTAAAAACTTTGATCCAAACAAGTTTAATTAATTTTTCACAGATTTTTAGATTTCTTAATCTGAAAATGTCTAAGAATTGTGATTTTCCAGAGTTTTATCAAAAAATTTTAATTTTTGTTTAATTTTAGTGCATTTCTTTAACTAGACCTATTATTTAATCTCAATAAACAAAAATTTAATTCAACGAACAGGTAATATAATCTAAGATTATTAAACACAAATAGAAAATTTAAATTTGAAACGTTGACATAATTTGCTTACAAATACGCGTTCTTTTAACTTTTCTCACATGCAAAGCTACAACTTTCGTAACTCGTATTAAATTAACACGTTTTAATCTCGGCTCAACCGCGTTAAGAGTTTACGCTAACAAAGTTTGTTTATATAATATACATCCCAATTGCGATCTTACACAATTTTTTGCTCCGGCCGTTTTTGGTGAGTAAACAGTTTATAATATAATAACGCCGTAATTTCTGCAATTTAAAACTATGAATTTTGTTTTACAAACTGCAGCAATGTTTTAGAAACTTGATTTTCACGCGTAATTAGAAAGGTGGTAATGAAAATAAAATTAACTTGTTTGGAATCTTGCAATTAGATTGTTTGAGTTAAGATAGCGATAAAAATGTTTTGCAGAAAAAATAACGTAAATTAACAGCTGAAATATACACGGTATTATTTTTATTTTTTTCTCAGAACATACAAATTTCATTATTTCCATCCAATATCTTTGGCCTGCAAAATCTGATGGCAAAAACGATTAGTGTAACACGACTTTTTAAAAAGTCTTTATATAACGGTTACTTGAAAAGACCAGAAAAGTTTTCAAACATAGCACTTTTCTTGTGCACTTTTGTTCCGAAAGATCAATGGTTATGTAAAAAGTCATGCGATTTTATCTGCACGTCACTTAACGCTTCGTTTCATACTAGCAATATCAGAGGTTTGAGATTAAAACCCGACGCGTTTTCGTGATTTAAACGCCCGATTGCCGAGAAATCGATCGTATTTAACTGCAGGTGATGACAGTTATGATCACAGATAATAATGGCATCAGCTGAATAACGATCGGACAGATTTAAACCTCAATGCGGTCCACGATTCCATACATATATATATATCGTCTTAAAACTAAAAGCTGTTTTGAATATCAAAATCAGTTAATTAGCGCAGCAAGTAATGATAAAACTCTAAGCTCATAATTAATGGTAGCGAAATATTCCTAAATTTTTACATTCCAAGCTCTTTAATTTATCTATTAAGGGCAATACACGAAGAGTAATGTTCTACGTTTTTGTGTTCTTATTCTCGCAAGAATTTGCATTAAACTTTATTGGCGAAAACTATTTTACGAGATACTTTATTTTGTGTTGCGGTGAAGAATATTCATGAATATAAACCAAATAAAGTGACCCCAGTTCAAATAAAAAAAAATGTTCAGGAATAAGTATATACATGGGAATGTTTATTAACAAAAATTTACAGGAAATTGGCGCGAGAAATGAGAAGCGGCTATTTTGTTTTTGCAAAAGGAGAAGGATAAACTCAGAGTGGCAGAAAAAGAAAAACAATTACTGTTCGTGCATTCAATTGCGGTGCAGAAAAAAGAAAAGAGAAATGTTTGATATGAAAATGTTTATTTTGAGTGGAACATGTCTTTCTCCGGTCTATTTGCCGCCAAGTCAGTCAACATCACTTGTATCGTACATAAGTTTGAGCGTTTATACATAAATAGTGAAAAAGTTTATATTTGATATTCAATCAAAGGTTATTTTATGGTTGCAAATGGCGAAAGAAAAATAATGAGGATAATTATTAATTCCTTTTTTCGAAAATCAATTTCTTTGAGTTGTTACATTTTAGTGTTTTTTTTTTTTATTGTTATTATTGGTTGGTGATATTTAATCAAATTAAATGTTATCAAGAACGTTGCGGTGTTTTTTACCTCAAGTGCCGTGGTAATCAACCTTAATTGTATATTTATTCGCTTGTTGTTGAAAAAATAAAAGCACGGTAATTAGTGTTGTTCGCGCAAGACAAGTCAACGATGAGATAATTTTTCATAGGACATTGTGCAAAAATATAATAGCAACCTCTTTAAAGAGCCTTTGTATGTAGCTGAAGCAAATATATACGCTTTTCGTGTCTCATTAATCATGTTCACTCGAGAATTTCACCGGCAGAACATAGACTCCTTTTTTTCATAATAACAAAAAAACATGCTACCTGGGGACTCTCCGGAAGAAGAAAATATGACAAAAAAGCTGGCTCAGAAATTTTGACTGTGAGAATGAGATTTAATTTACAAAGTCACCTAGTCATTCAAGTTTTGCAGCAGACCTCAGCATGGTGTTAATATTACTTTGACTTGTAGAGTGTAAGTAATAAAGATAGTAGAAACAAAATGCAGATATACGGTCTGCCTAATAAACGGTGTTTAATAAAAAGGAATAAAATAAACGGTGTTTGATAAAGCAATAAAAATGTTGTTAACACATTTCAAAAGTGTGACATATTGAAGAGCATCTCTTTAAAATATGTAAAAAAAGAATAAAAACGTTACTGCAAATAATTTTAGAATCTAAAAGTAGACAAAAATGAGTTGAAATACATAAAAGCTCTCAGTCTAATTAAAACTTGTTTACTTTTCTGTAAAAAAAACGGCCGAAACTAAAAATTGTATAATTTTTAAAATAGTCTTGTATCAAATTATCCTGAGCTTGAGAAATAATGTTTAATACCCAGAAAACATCTTTTTTGTTCAGTTAAATATAGAAGAAAAAAGAAATGTGTTACAAATTTAAATTTCTGATTTACTCTTAAAGATTGTATTAGATAGAAAGGGTTAATTTTGAAGGTGAAATATGATAGAATTTATATCGCACAATGCAGCGACTCTTACGGGTGCTGTGTTTGATGCGTGAGTTGGCGACAAAGTAAATGTTTTGGTGTATTTTCTAGAACACCTCGGTGAAGAGCAGACTGCAGCTCGCGCCTGGGTTGAGTTGAAAAGTGACAAGTACATGGAAACGAGGAGTGAAATATGTAAATGAGAGGAAACGGCATTAGTAGCTTGAGGGTTGCGATCACAACATGGGTTTTGACAATAGACACGAGCTTGATATGCATAAACGTGTGATAAATAATACCAGTCAAATGATGAAGAACACAAAAAGGAAATAGGAAACAAGAAATAGAAGAGACTGTTATTTAGAAATATACATAACGAGACGTTTACTGACATACTTTTCATATAAAATTAAGAGAATGATTTCACGAATGGTGTACATGTTTTAGACTTGTAACTGAATGACTTAAGATGAAACAATTTTGGATATATAGAAGCAAAATTTTGAGAAATTAAATTGTCTAAAAACACTTTTTATATATAATTATAAAACTAGTTCTTATTTCTGGTTGTTGCCATATGTGGCAAAAGAGCCAAAGTTTCTGTTACTGTAGTTTAGAATTTTCATTCTCATTTCTCACAAAATACGAGCTAAGTCGTAAGTTTCGCGCAAACTCATGATGATAAATAAATAAAAGAATGAGCGAAATGCGTCGGACGAGCGCTCACAGGTGTACCATAATATAATGTTTAGTACAAACGTACGACCATTATGCAGTTGAGTTTACGATTTCAAGAGAATGTAACTGCCATACTTGTGATGCCTGTGGCTCTTGTTAAATAAAACAGCTTCATAATATTCAACAAAACGGTCAAACGATTTGTCAATTTTCATTTTGATTTCTAGCCCATAATAAAATTCGTATGGACCACTTATAAAAATAGAATTATAAATAAATTAACATATTTTAATTTTTTCATACAATATAACTGTTACATTTTGACAAATGGTACAGAATTTATAAAATATGTATAATTTTTGTTAAAAAAAGCCCAAGTTCAAATGTTATAAATTATTTAGTCAATAGGCAATCTTATTGTGTTTCTCATTCATATAATAAAAAAATAAAGTAAATTCACATATTCTATTTGTCAAGTTAACAAAAAGAGGCAAGTGTGCGTCGACGCATTTATCATCTGAAATTTTTTCGCACTGTGGTAATCATTTAAATGGTATTGCAGTCGCGCAGAAATAGTCGAAATTATATGAAAACTTGGAGATTAATGGTGAGTCACAAGAAACTAAATGATACGGCAGCACTTACGAAAATCGAAAGTTGACAATGCATTAAATCAACAGATTTAACCCAACTCTTGAGCACGATGATGAGTGCGCTCATCTGCGATTGATAGCAATCTGTATTTGAATGACGCAACTTTCAATTCACTATTGTTGTGTAGTTAAGTGCAAAATGAAATGTTGTTTTTAATAAAAAAAGTTCTTTACTTGAACTTCATTCTTTTTTTTGAACTGTCATTTTGTTGGTAATTGTTTTTCGAAATAAAAAATTGTTAAGATCAGTATTTTTAAAAAATTAAGTTAACACTTGCATTAAAATATATAATATTTTACATTATATTTTTGTCACCTAGTTTCGTTAATCAAAACAAGAAATTATAGCTGATATTGGTCTTTAATAACGTACGTGTAAAATCGATAATTATTAGAATTATGTTGACACACAATACTGTACACGTAGTGTAACATGCATTATATAACGAATTGCTTTCGTGTGCCTTAATCACCGCACTGACAAGTAATAATAACTAATACACCTTTGTGTTATAATTATCTATTTCCAAAAGCACTACTGATGCTTGATATAATTATAATTATGGTTACAATTCAATAAATCGCTTGATGCAAAAACATTTATAAATACTCTTAAAAGTACAGTTTTGTTTACAAATTATATTGCATATTTTTTAAGCAAAGTTAACTCAACGATATTGCAAAGATTAAATTATTCTGTCGTGTTTCGAAAAAGTTCACTTCAGCTGTGAACACGCAAGAAACTTTGCACGCAAGATTGTCATGTGCGTTTTATCCGTGAACATTCAATAATAATTAATTACAAAATTAGTTTTTAAAACATTACAGTAATTATAATTTTGTTTATAATAATTTACAAAGTTTAAAACTTATCCAGTTAAACAACAAATAGTAATGCTGTTCCTGTGAATGAAAGATAATAATGTTTAATTTAAAATAGTTTGTACGTTGAAATGTAAAACTTTTGAGAGAAATTTATGTTTTAGGAAATGCTAAAACAACATACCCAAGATTTGCTGATGGAGTTGCCTTTAATGACATTAATCTTTGCAGAAAGGTGTAGCTTGTTTCTAGTTCAAAGTTGTCTGGCGATTTAATAGCTTTTTAATGCTTAACACTTGTCGTTGACACTAGCGTGAGATTCACTTTTATCGGTTTGATAGTGAGATTATGTACGTTAAATGCAGTTTGGTGAATTGCATTATTTTAAGCGTTATCAAGTTCTCACCATAAATCATGAAATTTTGATAACAAAATGATGATAATGAAGAGAAAAAAATCATCTTTATTTATTATAATAATTAAGTTTAGTGTAATAATTAAGTTTGCTGCGGTAATTAATTTAGTACAACAGATTTTTTTAGAGAAATTTATAAACGTATCATTTTATTTTAGCAATATACTCTTAAAGTCTCTTGAAGTTCAAGTGCCGGTTTTTTTACTCTCTTAAAAGAACTTGATGTACTTATAATATTTAACATTACTGTGACATTCTGAAAATTTGTCGAGTATATATACTTGGTCCGAAGTTTTATCGTAGTTTTTTTCTTAATATTTCATTGAGTTTATGTCTCACAAACACTTGAATTTATCTGGACTTTTCGATAATTTATTGTTTTAAAAATACTTGATATTTTCATATACATTCTTTAAACTGAAATTTTTATTTTATTATGTAAAGAAAAGTCATATTATTTTGTGATATTTCGAAACAAGTAGAATATATCAATATTTAGTCATTCACAAACCGATCATAATAAAAAAATCTGAATTACATACATAAATTTGTTAATTTATTTTTGTAAATCAATGCAAATTAATATTGATGCTTTTAACCCATTCCCGAATGCGGAAATATAGTATTCCGTTATATCAACTATTAACATTTAAACTTAACCTATTTCTATCAATCAGAATGCTGGAATGGTCTCATACACACATTCAGAGAACTGTCATTTTTACAAGGTTTTATGGGTCACCTTCGAGAATCAGTTAAATCTTGCAGTATAATTTTTATTTAAAAATTCAAAATTGTTTGTAATAAGTAAATAATGATTTTTATAACTTTTTAATTTCTTACAAGCTTTACAAATGTACTTTTCAATAAAATTAGTTTCGAACAATATGAAACTGTATAATAATGTGCTTTTTTCATAAAAATAAGCACGATATATTGAAAATTTTAAAATTTCTCATATCTTTTGAGTTGTTTAATAGTAACATATTCCATTTGTTGAAACATGAATAACCCGTCGAAAAGACGACTATCTTCCTCTTTGTAAGAAGTTTTTAACACTTGTAAGACAATGTACGCAAGCAACCACAGAGACAGCTTTTAAAATGGACGCACACAATGGGCGAAGCTGCAACCACTGTCACCAGTAAAACAAGAACCGAAACAGCTTTTTCTCGAAAAAGAATGAATTACTCGTGGAATCACATACAACATTATATGTCTCTGCTTTTCGTTTTCCTGTTGTTTTTCACGTATGAGTGGCTTGGAAACTAATCAAGCGGCGTCACTTTCATGAACTTTGCTTCTGCGGCGAATTGACGTCAAAAGTAATATATACGTATTCTTTTCGTATTACGACGATTAAAAAAAAACATTGATCATTTTTGGTTCATTCAAGCATTTTCGAACAAATTTGAAATGACAGTGTCTAGAAAAATTTCGATAAAATGTATCTCAAATTCTATATGCAGAAAATGCTAACAAATTGATTTAGTTGTTATTTAATGATGTTATTCTGATGTATAATTATTATTCACGAGAGGAATGGAAAATGTTAGATTTTATTAGATTTGAATAATAATTATTTGAGTTTATGTGAGCGCGAGGTGGATTAAATGTAAAACATTTCATTAGATTCAATTTTTTTTGCAAATAAAGATTAATGAGAAAAGCTATGCTCATTTTCATTAGATATTTCGTAAAGGTACAGCTGTGTTAAATTTAGTCTACTGAATAAAATTTCTGTACAATTAATATTTTTTATTAAATAAATTATTCGAAATGATAATTAATTTTAATTCAATAAATGACAGAAAAGAACATTGTTTTACTGTGAATTTCTTAACATTTAGGGCAAAATATTTTACTTTCAGATATTCTAACATCAGAAAATCTTGCCCTTAAATTGAATAAGATTTTCTTAAATTAAATATGAAGTTCTTTTTTTTGTATCATTTTGTTTATATTAATTTTGAAAATTATTTCCGATTTATTATTAGTTACTCTGTTTAATAATAATTATTTTTATTGATTAACTTTTAACCTGTTTTAATGTCGTCAAGTATTTTAGAGTTATGTAAGCAACTTCCTATTCAGCGAAATAACATCTGAAAACTTTGCTAATACATCTTAAAGCAAACAGAGAGAATATAGTATAAGCTTGCAGTTATAATTGTTTTTTTTTTTTCTTAAAACTGAGCATATGGATGAATACAATTTGTAAATTTTTTAGTAAAGGTAGATAACTTTTTC
>JABFPM010004366.1:0-12745 GCA_022817325.1 Idris sp. 1 HC-2018 | reverse complement strand
CGACAGTTTGACGCCGGTCGCGTTCGTGGCATGGTTGGATTTTCGTTGTCTCGCATGGTGCACGGAACCGTGGCTTTCCGTGTTTCAAGTGTGCCCCAGTGCGACCACCTAGGCTCGAAAAAACTCTCCTCCTAGGAATTGGTCCCAGTGTTGCTCCAAAATTGCTGTCTGTGCGTTCTTTTCATCTATTTTCAGCGTTTCTTTTGTGGCAGCCACTCCTAACCTCAAAATGAACGAGATGAATTCACGAGCTGATGGTGAGTTCCATTTAAATTGGACGTCGGCTTGACAATTGTAACTTCAACTGGTGCAATCGGTGGTCCAGTATCTAGTTTTAACGCAAATTTCGGATGCTGATGATAAATGGGTTCTTTCGCTTTGTAAACACACTGTCTGGGGCATGACGTTTCTGCATTCTTTCTGAAGCAAGAGGCGTCAGAGATAAAAGCGAGGGAGGATATTAGTGTTGTTTACGGCAAGATTAGTTTGGTTTCCTTCGCACGTACTTCATAACCTCATTTTTCTGCCAAACCGAAACAAAGCCAATAAAAAGTTGGTTCACGTGACATTACTGTTGATACTACGGGAGGGCTTTTTTCTTCTTTTTTTGCCATTAAGCAATTATTTTTGTTGTTTATGAGTGCAAAGGGTTGACGGATGTCAAGTGAGTTTTGTAAATAAACGGATGTTTGGATGTAACACTTTGTTTGCCAGTAGTTACGACAGATAAACAGAATTTGGTGGCAGTGCATGCTAAGCTAAGAAAAACAAAAAACTAAAATGTTTACTGCAAATTTGCAAATTTGGATTTTTGTTTTCAGTTTGATTGTGAAACATATTTGCTTGCTAAACAATTTTTTGTCTTTTAAAACAATTTTTTCCATAAAACCTGTCTCAAGAGCAGTTATAATGAAAAAAGTGTTATCTGTTTTTTCAAAAAAGACAGTTTTTTTTGACATTAGATAGTTATCAGCTTTAAATAAACACTGAGAGAAAATATTTTTGGTCATTTGTAAGGTTGTGAAGACAGAATGTTAAGATACATTATCCTCAATGGGTTATAAACATTCATAACAATGCCAGCTTTTAATCATAAAATAAAGATAAATGCGTATTCTTGTTTTAACTAACTCTTCTGAGTATTCGTAAAATTTAGGTCTTGAAAATCGTAACATGTAAAAGCAATATCTGCTCTAACATCTAAATGCTTTTATAAGATGAAAATATGTTGAAATACATTTGTAAGATAAAAGAGAAAAACAAATGTCATCAAGTAATATAAATTTGCTTGAACCAAGTAAATTGTATTTATTGATTTCATTTCAAATTTATATATGAAAATGAAAAACTCGTAATGGATTTGGATTTAATCAAATTACCGCAAATTAAAACAAATTGCGATGTTGAGTTAAATAAAATAACAAAAGTGTATTTACAATAATTGTCAACTATTATGTATACGTAGTACATAAATCTTGATTACTATTTTTCAGCAAATAATCACTAAGATTTCACTTATAGTGTGAATAAATATTTCTTTATCGTGTATATATAAATAAAAAATTTAACTTTTCTGTATTGGTTTGAATACATTTGGTCACGGTTAGACACAATAATTCAAATAATCATTTACATTAAAATGGCTTCTAAATACCAACACAACTGATTTATTGTTAATCATGTCAGGTAATTAATCAATTTTTGTAATCTGGAATATTATGAATTTTTGGTTGCAGCATTGATTATTTTACTAAGCTTATCTTAATTTACTTAATCATACTTTAAGAAATAATAATCAAATTTATAAATCTATTTGCCAGCCGGTCTTCTGATTGTTTTATCTTGGCTTTATTGAATAGATCTCACAAATCATAAAAAAAAACTTAATAGTATATAATGAAAGTCAAGATTTAAGTAACAAAATTTAATTATTTTATATTACGTAATGAAATCGTTCTCAGGCATTTAATAAACCATTGAATACAATTATCGAAATTTTTTATTAAATTGAATGTTGAAATTAAATTTTTTAGAGCATTAAGCGAAAATAATATATTTTTAATCTTTAGATCCAAATAAAAGTTTAAATCATAATTATAATGCTAACTTGAAAATCAATGTCATGTACTCAATGTTCGATTTATATCCATAAATTATTATTCACTATCAATGTAAACCAAATTGTACATTCATTATAATAATTTTAATTGAATAATATTTTTTACATAACTTACAACGTAATGTGGAATCGTTGAAATTTTCATTTTAATTTTGGAAACAGTTATTAAAAACTAACGAACTCATTTTTGCAGTTTTGTTTGAAAGTTTTGTATTCACACCAAATTTTGGTACATACATAAAGCAGAAAACTGAGTATTATTGCACGAATAACACACAAAAGGCGTTAGAATATTTTTCATTTACTGCATTTTTATTTGTTTTACTCAAAACTGCAAGAAAACTTGTATTCTAACACATGTTTTACATTCGCTCAATAATCCATGCTGTACTTTTCAGTGTCATCATTTGAGATAAATGTTGAATGAAAATCTTGTTCTTTATGATCTTGAGAATCATCGCTGACACATTACATTTCTTATTTCGTCGCAGATAAGATAATGCAAGCGCATGAATCTAAACTTATAATGACGCAAAACGAAGACGCGGTAGAGTGGGGAGAAAAAAAGGAATTAAAAAATAAAGAAAAAAAACAACGGTTTTAATTTATGCGCGTCTGAAAGAAAATTAATTTACGTAATTATATTTCATATTTATAGACGCTGATGTATCGTTATAAATAAAAACCGCGACGATGCATGGAACGCGAGAAATGTTGCAATCTAAATTCAACTTGTCGAAAATACGTTAGCGAGAGTAAATGTGTATTTCTTTTATTAACATCTCTGAAATTACGCTTAACATACTTTTACATGTGTATACTTCACAGCTAAGGGTGAAAATCACATTCATCTCGGGCAGCGGAATAAAATTTTTGTATATGAGTTTAAATTAAAAAGTAATTAGAATTACTTTCTCGAGTTGCGTTTTCGTTGCATTCTTCGTGGCACTTGAAATCGCAATTTCATAATTAAAATAATTATAGTCGATTTCTAGTTTGTTAGTAATTTTTTTTTTATTTAAGCGAATTCATATCTGCGAATATTTGCGTATGAAAGGTTAAAACAAACAAGCAAATAAGCAGCATTTCCAAAAACTTTATGTCAATAAACATATTATGAAAAAAGAAAAAGCAGTAGTTTCATAGTTGAATTGTTATAATTATATCCTTAACTCTCGTGTTTAATAACTGTACAAATTAAGCTGCTAAACCACACAAAAAAGGTAATATGATTAAATTCACTCTTGACAATTTGTCACCATTGTTTCGAAACAAAATTTCCACTTGTAGCTACAAAAATATTTTCATTGACTCTTGTTCTTAAAGATTTAATTAATTAATTAAACATAAAAAGTAATTGAAGCACATCTGTAATTGCAACTTATAATGTAAATTGCAGATTCAATTTCTTGTAGATTAACATATAGAAAATATAAAGTCCATTTAGTTCAGCCACATTATTTCATTAAAGATATATCATTTAAATTGATTCATATAATATTTTGTGAATTTAATTTCTACAAAATAGATCACTATACGAAAATTAACTTTTAGAAATTATTTTGTAAACGTTGATTTATTCAACAATAAAAATTAGTTTACATTGTGAAGACAGTACACTAAAATATTGTTACCTTGAATCAAATATATTTTACTTGAATGAAGTGAACAATATGCTTATACACGTTTGAGTATATTTTCTACTTGAATCAACTAAATTTGATTTATTTCAAGTTACATATTCTTGATTCAAGTGACAAATATACTTGATTAAAGTCTATTTTTGGAAGTAAATTTCTTTACAAAATGAATCATTTTTTCAGTGTATTTTTTATCTCTTATAAGTCGAAGAATTTACACTTTAATCTTAAATCTTGATAAGTAAAAATTTCGTCAATAAATAAATGATTTTGTGATTAAAATTGCATTATAAATGCAGTGATAAGTAAAGAAAGTAACACAAAATTGAAAATAAAAAAAAGTAAAAATTATACAATATTGAAAATAGTTAAAAATATTATAAAATATAACTTTTCAAAAAGTAAAATGATTATATGCATCAATTTTGTATTTTGTTATAAAATAATGCTCGCAGAAAGCTTTTAGGAAATTTCGTTTAGATTTAACTAGCCTTGTTTTCAAACAACTCCTTATAATGGTACTCCATAAAGTTGATAAAAAATATCATAAAAGACAATCAAGTTACAAGTATAGCTTTGAACATTTCTGATACATGAATAGTATAAAGTCAGGAAATACGTGGGTTGACGTTTCATAACTCTTAAATCAATGTATTCTTCACGATTCATAATACTTCAAGGAATTGAGTAATTATTTAAATAAACCTTTTAAAAATAAAATAAAATAGAGGTATCCAAAAAAATGTTAATGTACTAAAACATAAAACACGTGCCAACGACAGATTTTGATCGAAAATGTAAGAAAACATGGTCGGCAGTCAATAGTTCTTGATATTCTGATGACAAAGAAAACGCTGTAGAATGTTTCGATTTATTGTTACACTTGGCTTTAAACTGTACGTTAAGCGGCACTTTTGAATTTAGCTAACCATTTTAAATATGTCTAAGATGTATTTTTAGATCGATAAAAAATCTTTGCGGGAAAAATGCGGTTTCAGTAGAAATACGACATTTTTTGAGCATGTAAAAAATTTCTTTACTTTTTTTCAACAGATATAAAACCGATCAACTGACTAACTACTCGACAAAAGATCGTGGAATGTGATTCAACTTTTTTAGTATTATTATAATGTGAATCAGTTTCGTGTGAATTTGAATAACATCATATATAGTTTAAGTTAGTATGCTTCAGCACGGTGATTTATCTATCGATATAATAAAGTGGTTTTTATAAATTTAATTTACGTACAAGTAATTTGTTTGATGAAAGTTTTGATTAATAATAAATAGAAGAAATACAATCAAGAAAAAAAAAACAAAATTAATTCTGAACTTTATATTTAATTTGTGATGAACAGTAGACACATTTGCTGTAAACTTCTGAATTTATAAAATTACCAAACTATATTGCAGTGCAAATCAATATTTATCTATTTTACATAATTGATTTAAAGTTCAATATTTGTAACTAAATATTGAATATATTTAAAAAAATTCTTAACTTTATACAAGTTAACCAACTTTCATATTCACTACAAGTTTAAGACACTTTAATTATTTAATTCATTAAAATATATAAACTTTTTGTTATTTATGAACTAATTTAATTTTATGATTATGAATGAAATTTAACTTTCAACAAATAATGATGTTAAAAATATTCAAACTTCGATAACTATTTTCCCCAAATGAATTTTTAATTTTAATTTCAGTTCGTTTTTATTTAAATACTGACAAAAGTTATGCAAATTTTGTACGAGTTATAAGAGGATTTAATTTTTTGTAAAATTCAATATGATCTCTAAAAATACTATTTTTAATGTCATTAATTTTGTCAATTTACAATAAATTTGCAGGCAATTGCAATTATTTTATTAAATACCTTAATTTCATGAAACTTTTATAACTTTTTGATAAATACACGTATGTCATAAAAAACTGATTTTTCCAATTTTTTTCTTTTTGTTTCAGGTAGGTGTCAGGTAGCACTAAACTACGTAGAATTATCCAGTGTGGAAAGCCGCAGTGATTATCGGTGAAAATGGTTTTTTTCTCGTACAGCAAAATTGCCCTTTAAATGTGCAGTCGCTAAATACCGCTAAACTTTCGTCATCGAAACGAAAGTAAAAAATTCTCGAGTTTTATGGCGCAGCAAAGAAGAGGTACTCAAAAGCAACGGTAAAATCGGTAAAAAAAAGAACAAAACTGAATTGAGAAAAAAATGCGTGGGACCGTGCAAAGGAAGTAGTCTTAGGGCCGTCTCTCTTTTGGCATCACCCTTCGTCTCTCTATTGTGCCAACGCAATGGAAAATTACCTGGTTTTTGTCTTCGTATTTTTAAATCTAGTCGTGAATTTAATATCGTACCTTTTTCCAGACCGAAACATTGTATTTTATAAAATACATGACATAGTAAATATCGAGGTAAATATTTCATAATGTCTAGTTCGCATTTAAATTTGACGTGGATATAAGCATAAGTATGTATATGAGTTCATCTTGTTTTTAGAAAATATTAACTTTGCTTTTGAAATAATATTTTTGAAGCTTTTTTAAAAGTTGGTAGGTTTAAAAGTTGACACCTTAGAAATGATAAATAGATATAGGAAATGAATAATAGATGCATAATCTTTGAAAAATATTGAAATTGAATACGCGCAAAAATGCGTATTGTTTCAGTTCTGGTATAATAGGCGAGAACATGGTCTTTTTTCTCTTATTAAATTTTGTCGGTCTTTGAGCTTAACATTTATAGTAAATTTAAATTGGCCGACCTTTTCAAACGTATTTATAAATTTTATTGTTTACAAATTATTTATTTAAAAAATTCATGTTTACAAAACTGAGCGCAGCATTCGAGTTGGTTATTTTTAATGAAGACATTTAAATTGTTTTTATTTCAGTAAGCTAAAATGATTAAACTGTGCTTTCGCAATATCGACGAACACTACATAAGAATAATTTGTTACATTAAATAATGCTGTATTATTTAAACCGTAAAAAAGAAAGATTATATATATTTTTTAAAAAGGTTATATAATCTTTTTTTACCAAAAGGTGAAACGTTGAATTTTATTGTTAATAAAAATGATGGAAAAAATGTTTAATAACATAAGTACAAAAAACTTTTTTTATAAAGATTGTATGCTAGTAAAATATTTCATTGGATTTATTTTTTACTATACACAATTATTTATCAAAAAAACAAAATAAATAGTTTTTCGTACAATTTAAAATATTAAAGCTTACACGTAGTATTATATATCAAATGTTAAGTCCTGACCTGGATTTGACTGCGAACATATTATAAGATATTTTTAAACGAGCGTATATAAATGATCCACATTAAAATGAAATATAACATAAAATTTTAAAACTTTTTAGCATGCCAATATCCAAAAATGTTGGAACAGAAAACATAAATTTTCACTCATATTTTGTTTATAACTTCACTCATTATTGTGCCTTTTTGGGGAGACTCTGAAACTCAGAACACTCATTGTTAAATGAGTAAATAAAATAAAATCAATATAAAAATTGCATAAAGTTAATTCTTAACGTTTGAAATCTGTAATTTAATAAGATAAACTATTTTGAATACGATGTATATGATAAAAATTGTAAACGTCTACGTAAACTTTTACTCGATTCTGTATATATTTGCATATATTTGCATTAAACTAAATTTTACATCTAAAGCATTCATTGTGATTCAGAAAATGAAAAATTGACTTTTCTATATTCTGTTTGATTAAATGTTTGCGCTTTTAGGAATGAAATAACAAGTTTGATATATAAGATATATTATTTCATAATAAAATGGAAAATTATTTTGTATATTTTATACAGCAATGTTTGTATTCGAACAGTTATTAAATCGAATATTATTATATTAAAATACTCAGCGTTTCGAGGCTGAAATATTCAATGAACAGGAAAATTGAAAGACCAAATATGTAAATTGTAAAAGAGTAAATTTTAAAACAATATTAACTTTACACATAAAGTATATTGATGTTATTCATTATTTGCATGTTTAATTAAATATTTATGTATACTACTCATTAACTGTACAATAAATATTTGCAATACTAATAATTTGCATGCAAAATTCTTATTTTTAAATTTTGTTATATCCTATATTTGAGTAAAAATTTTATAATTTTCATGAAATAACCATTATCTACAGTTTGACGTTAATAATAATGAACATATAATTTCGTAAATTAATTTTCGATTTTATATTGCATAGTTTTCAGTCAATTATAATGTAATCGAAGTTACTGTTTTGTAAACTATGTTGTGAACAAAACACAAAATCTTTTTATGTGCATGTTATACTTATAATTTTTTAATAACATATTTTTGAACAATATTCTTAATTTTGTTCAATTTTATAATGCATGTAATTGTAAAGCTTACTTTTTAATAGTTTGCATGTTTACAATTTTTGACGATTTATCATAAAGGCTGAAATGATTAACTGTGCACATTAGAACCGAGTCCGATTTGAATTTTTCAAGGCAACATATTTTTGTAATAAATAAAATGCATTCTTTGAAGCTAAAAAATTTGACGGTGTCGGGAAAATTATGTCCGAAATAAATTGACAGGATTAACTAAGTTTGCCGGTGCGAAACATTGCTTGAAATTGACAAGGCTTCGCAGTATCCAAGCAAACGTTATTGGTGTGCAATCCGTGTACCGGTTCGCTCTCAACAGCTTCTGTGTGAGCATTCTTGTGAAGAACAAAGTGCGCGTCTTGTTCTTGTCACGCAATACATTCGATGAGAAATTTGACGTCTACACCGATGATTCGGCTGCATCAGCTTTTTATATGGCGACACAAAATTTGCTGGTTTACATTCCCAATCATGCAGAAAAAAATGGCACGCGACAAAGTCGACTTCTGAAACAAGTATCTTGTCACTGAGATTATTGCAAATATATGTTTCGTAAGAAGATCTCGAAAAATATCTGCACAATTTTTTTGAAATCTTTATTACTTGATAAAATAAAATTCCTGTTTCAGGTGAATTTTATGTAGAGCATAAATTATATGATATTTTAAGTGAACATGTCTTGAAATAGAAATGTAATCTTTTTGTGTGAGACTTAAAAAAGATGTCGATGTCGCATTGAAACGTTACTTGAAAATCTAAATGAAGATTCATTAGACAACTTAACTTATTTAATCGTCTATTTTTTGGTTGATTTGGTATCATAAAATAATTTACACAGACGTAAAATTTAATTGAAATATATAAGATCAAATTTTAAAATATAATTAGTAGAAGTAATTTTATTGTGAAAGTAAAAAGTATACTTGGTTATTTCAACTTAGTTATTTCAATTATCTGTTATATTGTAAAACCAGGTATCAATTACGAATGTTTTAAATATTGTGGAAAGGTAAAAGACGATTTAAAATTGAATTTATTAAATATTCGTCTTAAATTAATAATTAAAATACTGTCATGTATAATATTTGATGAACGTATAATCTAAAGTTAAAATCCTGCAAATTCTTTAGTAAATTATTCCTTAAAATCAATAAAAAAAAGTTTAAATTAATGGAACAGATGTATTGATTGAAAAGTTTCAATTTGGATTTTAATTTTTAAATAACGCAAGAGAGCCATTATGATTTTCCTTCGCTGTGACGTTAAAATGTAATTTACATTTAATCAGGATTCAATTTTGGACACTTTTGTACCACTCTTGAGCAGTTTAATAAGTTATTTAATAAAGTTACAAGGCTGAAAAGCAATAAATTGTAAATTAATTAAGGTAGAAAATACAAAAAAGTAACTTTATTCAATGAGAAAAAATAGATTAATAAATTATTATAATTTTAGAGTTTATGATATTTGTCTTAAAAAGAAGCACTGACAAAAGAAGTGCTTCTATTCATTGTTTTAATAAAATGTTAAAAATAATGTAATATTTTGTGAAATTGTATATTATTCACTTAAAATGTAATTGTATGTAATTCACTTAAAAATAAAACTCAGTTATCTTATTTAAAATCATAAATTGAGTAATTACAAAGAATATTACGTATTAAATATATACATACAGTTTTATGGTTATTTTCTTCTTGGCCAATCGATCGAATAAGTTATATACCCTGTCCGGATATACCTACTTTATACTGTCTCCGCAACTAAGAATATAGACGAGTGTCACACATAGTAGAACAATAACATATCACTACCAATTTCACATGCTCTTCCTGTATTTCGCTTAAAGTTCAAAGTGTTTAAAGTTATAACAGTTTATTCAATGCCAGAGTAACACAGACAGTTGATTTGATTTCCGGATAGATTTAATAAACAAGCTTTCGAATAAGTTAGTAGGGATGCTATTGATTGTGTAATCAAAATCAAATTTTAGTTAATTAAAACGGGGAAAGACAAGTAAAAAAATTTTATTTCTCTAACCACATAATTTCCGGTATGCATGTTTTAGCCTGCCAATAATACATTTAAACATATCTATTAAATGTCTCTCACGTGCAACACTAATCTTTATTTGAAATGATGATTCATGCAAATAGTTTTCTCTGTAATATTGATATCTGTCCATATCCTGTACTCCTACAAAAATAAAATAATCTATTTAATTGTGGAAATACATTTACAAATTTGTTTTGGGTTTCTTTAAATGTAATTTTGTATATTAATAAAGTAACGATATTTTCAAAGTCTTCATTGAAAGAGACAAGAAAAATTAGACAATATAAATATCGCTATAATGTTCAATTTTAGTACATTTATATATGAATTTTCATATTCGAATGCCATTTAACATACAAATATGTTAAATTACTTTTTAATTCAACTGAAATAATTTATTGTTGCAAGTTGTTTTTATCGTTAATTTCAATGATTATTGTGACATGACTTAAATTTACCTTTAATATTTATTCAGCCAAATAAGTTATTGTAACATGTTTAAATTTTAATTGGAATGTCATACATAATATGTTGGAGTCAGTTTAATGATAAAACATGAGCATTTTGAATTATTATTATGAAATTGATGAAATGCTATGATAGCTTCAATAATTTACAATTAAATTATTTTATGCAAATCTATAAAGCATTAAATATCAAAATACAGAAATGTTTATGATAACGTGAAATAGTTTTTACATGAATGAAAAGATTTAGATCTATCTGTTCCATGAATCGATGATAATATTAACAAGTCATTACAAATGATGAAATTTACTAGCAGATTCTACAGGGAATTTAAGCCTGTCAACATGTTGAAGAGCTCCTATTTATCTTTAATAAGACTAATATTGATGCATGCGTCATTTCTATGACCTTCGATTTATATGAAGTATATTATCGTGACCAACTCTGAATACAGAAATTGTTTTAATTGAACGAAATTGAATTATCAGCCATTATAATTTTGTATATGAAAAATCATAACTTAAAACACAATTATAAAAGCAATAATTGCGCGGAATCGCTTTAAAACGAATCTTTAATACAATTTTCTGAAACGATATCATTCATAATTTTAAACTTCAATCTCAAACCAATCCAGTCTTAAATTAGAGTTCGATCGTTCGTTTTCTAAAAAATAATACATCAAATAGATAGCTGCAGTTGGATGGGTATAGTAACAAATAACTAATGATAAATCGTTTTGTCTTAATATAAGCATGTTTATTCAAACGAAAGATTAATGTCACGAGGCATAATCTTGGCTCTAATAAGTAGTGAGGTTTTCATTTTTCGGACGCTTCTAATGAGAAGATAACGGCAAGTTTTAAAGAGGACCGTGTCTGTTTCGAGCCAAGTGTCGGGATTGTGATAGCAGTGGCTTGCTACGACGACGAAGGACTTAATTGCAGCGCGGATATGTCATCAGGCGGTGTGTGCATGTGTGCAAACAAACACACTTTGCTTTTGCAAACACAATGCGCATGTGAGCCATTTGCTGATGTATGCGCGTGTGTGTGTGTGTACCACCACTTTAATCCAACTAGTGCGAATATGCAAGCCAGATGATGATCAGCAGTATAACATGCCCGAAACCCGACGCAAGATCAAAGTCTTCTGGTCTGAGCTTCCCAAAACGAAATGCACTTTGTGCACGAGCTAAATACGCTTTAGAATAACTTCGTCGGTCGTTAAAATTTATTTAATCACTGCATTAGCGTTGTTATTTCGGACTGAATCGTACTAAATGACGAGCACATGCAAAGTGGAGTGTAATGCAGTTTGAATGCAAACTGGGAAATGTATTTTTTTGTAATAATTTATCGTTGTTTTTTTTATCGTAATTAACTGCTATTAATTTTAAAGATCTTCTTATTTGAAACTGGATATTTGGAACTCATTTTTGAGTTGTAATTTTGGCGTATTTTGTATGTACTTTTACTAGTCTGTTGACACAGTAACTTTTACTTGTTTGGGTGAAATTAATTATTATTTGTGACAGTTTGAAAACTGAAGTTATCGGATATAATGATACGAACAAAATGCAATTATCCAACTCAATGTTCGCTTTACTTATTTTTGTAAATTTTGATGATTAAAAACGAATGAATATCATTGAACAGATGAGGTGAAAAATTAACTTGAAACTAAAATCTAATATTATAAACAATGTTTGATCAGAAAACATAAAATTGGATCACGTAGAGAAAAATGTCTAATTATTTATTAAAATGTCTAATAAAATTTGTTTTAAATTTTGAACAAAAAAATGCTATGTTATTCTTATTGTATAGTTATATCTTTAGCAACAGGGTATGGGGTATTTAATTTACCTTTGTACTGTAAATTATGTTTCATTGATTTCAGTTGCTCACATTAAAGTTCCAATGTGATCAATATTAAGAGATAACTTTAATCAACCGTAAACAATTGAGGGTGTGGATCGAATAACCCGACATGCGTTCGGCCGGCCGCTTGGCGTTTGAACAGATCGTGGGATTTTCAATAAAAATTAAAAGTTCTTA
>JABFPM010004365.1:0-12746 GCA_022817325.1 Idris sp. 1 HC-2018 | reverse complement strand
CATACATTCAACACACATTTTTATGTATTCTAAATAAACACTACAAAATTTCTTGTATAAACTTT
Source organism: Idris sp. 1 HC-2018 (assembly GCA_022817325.1). Classification (NCBI taxonomy): domain Eukaryota; kingdom Metazoa; phylum Arthropoda; class Insecta; order Hymenoptera; family Scelionidae; genus Idris; species Idris sp. 1 HC-2018. Next base: position 12,681 of record JABFPM010004365.1, on the reverse strand, counting down.
TATAAACATAAAATAATTATAAAATCCAAAAATAAAACTCATCAGTATAAAAGCAAAATATTTAAAAACTCAGAATAAATAATTTCGTCGTTTTTAAATGAAAATAAAATCTGCATGTGCTCAGGATTGTGCCATCTCAAGACTCGAACATGCACGTTTTTTTATCGAAATTATCGAACACTACAGTTTTTTGTTTAAACAGTTGAGTTTTACACAAACTTCAAGAATATTTTATAAAACTTATTTGTCTACAATTTTGGAACAAAAATTTTTTCCAAACAAACAGTTATTGTAAATGTTAACAAAATTTCTAAATATTTCAAGTCTAAGTTTAGAAAGTATCGTTTTTTAAACCTAGGGATTTTTTTTCTACTAGATTAAGAAAAACAAATTATATAATGATTTTCATTAGTATAAACAAAAGTGTCTGCACAAAACAAAATTGTTAATTTTTCTTTAAAATATTAAAATAAAACAGAACGCACAATAAATCCAAATGATAAGTATTGGACATTGACAAAGTGTGCGCGAAATTCTCTTGATAAAGCTCGTATACTTTTAATTGTGCACAGGATGTACTATAACTATTAATTAAACGTTCGCAATAATTTACTGACATTGTTAAGTTGCAAACAAAATCGAGTAACTGTGTCATTGCTAGCAGCCATGCAAAACGCCATTTCAGCCTGCAGCCAAAATGCCATTTTTACAATAAATATTACATCTCTAGAAAAAAATCATAAAATGTGCTATCAAATTAAAACTTTTTGTAGCTGACTGAAAAAACTCATTTTCCACCCTGCAATAGTCATTTTGTTAATATACTATGATTTTTCATAAAAAAAACATTTGTCATTGATATTCCTTTTTTTTTTGTAAAAAGGAAAGGGATGAAAATGGAGATGATAACAAACGTAATTGCAGGATCCTGACCTTGACGAGCACGTGAGTGGTATCGGTATTGCCAGGCGATATCCGCGGGGCCAATCTCATGGCATTGAACGAAATCTATACATCGAAGCATTGTCTTTTGAATCCAACTAGATATATATAAATACTTCACAACGCCTTTCACGTCAAATATGATTTCTTTTAAACATTAATAACAACCAAAAAATCTAACTAGAATAGACTTATTAAAATTCCCATTTTGATATCAAATATTAAATTAAGTATCCACAGCACATATTTACATCTGTGCAAACTTTCCAAATTGAAATTGACCCAGATGTAATATGCAACCTTCGGTCCTTCATCCTAACTTTTTCTTAATTTAAACCGGTTCTTAATATTTACGTCACGTAGTTTTCTAATTAGAATATTATTCGTTTGGAAAAATTGTTTAGCGACAAAAATTGGACGATTTGCATAATTAACAATCAAGTTCAATAATGTACAACATTTTAATGCATGATTTTTAATTGAAATTGAAAAGTGGAAATCAAAAAAATATTTGCTAAATTCAAAATTACGAACTGTCAAAACAGTTTGTCTTCGGGTTGCATATTTTATTTTATTGAAGAGAGGTGTATTGCTCAACTGAAATCAAAGCTGAAGCGCATTTAAAAAAATATCAAGAATTGCGTATTGAAAGAGTGAAAGGAAGTAAATATATATATATATATAAGTATTCTGTAAGTACGATACGTGATTTGCATAGTTAAAGTGTATAACTGCAAAACATAAAAATATTTGTATCCAAATTAAAAGATGATTTAAATATTAATTTGTCGTTTGAAAAGTAGTTTTATTAATGGTTCATTAATTTTTTGTTAAAAAATAATTTTAATAAATTTCAATGCTGCTTTTGTATGCTTAAGATTTGTACAAAAAAAAGGAAAAAGCAACGTCATTTATATACTTAAATAAAATTGGAAGTAATCAACGACTTCATTGAACATTTTTTATTTTTAATTTTTTAAGACTTTTAATAGAATTTTTTCATCTAAATATGTCATAATTGACTAGAATAAAATTGCAGCGCTTATGAGGTGAGAAAATGCGTAACTTTTTTTAACTAATATTTTTAGAAAACTTTTTGTACATTATTTTTAATAAACTATATTGTTTTATAACAAAAAAATTAATACCATATTCGAATTCCCAATAAAGTATTTTTTACATTAAAAAATAATAATTACTTTTGTTATTAAACAAATTTCCACGTGAAAGTAAAAACTCACGTATTCTTGAAGGTTTCTCGAATTCTGGGAGGGTTAATGGAAAACTGTACAAGTTGGAAAACATAATTTTCTCAGGATCAATGAACCTCGACTCAAAACTGGAAAGTTTATATTTTTCGAAAAATCGAAAACGTTAATTGAAAACCTGACTTTTGTATAAAAACTGTTTTTTTATTTATTAACTTTTTTTGCCAATTGTCAATCATTTATTTTTATACACAATTAAAAAAAACTAAACAATTATGATTCAAGTATTTTTCAATTATTGGACTATTAAATATCAATGACATTTTATTATAAAACCTTCTTTGTCAAACAAGAGGACAAAAAGTTTTAATTTCTGTTTAACAACGATTGTAAATCATTAAATATTCTTTTTAAATTGTATTTCAGTAGAAATATGAAATTTGCATATTTTCCTTTCAACATACTTGATAAACAATTGAAAAAAAAAAAAAAAAACATCATTAAAACCCTACAGCCTTGCAATTTTCACCTCAAGATGAGCTAAACTTTTTAATAAGCTCTGGTAATTGCACCGGAAACTTGATTTTTATTACATAAATCATAATAAAACTATCATAATTCTGCGTGAGAAAACTGTCGCATAATTTTTTTTTATTATTTTATCTTTTTTCCTCAAAAATTCCAAATTAATTGTTTTTAATATAAATTAATATTTCAATTTATGCAAATGCTGCTTATTGTTTTGTAAAATATTTCAATAAAATGTTAATAGTACATTTTTTAAATTGTCATACAAATTATATTGTTAATAAATATATCTGTTTGGAATTTTAATGAGCCACTCTGCAGCCGCAAAAATAAAACGAATTACATACTTCTGAATATAAATTAATTATAAAAAAAAATTAAAAAATTGATAAAAGCCCATTTAAGTCACTGGTAATTGGCCAAATCCATAAAACTGCCTTGAATCAACTGAACAAAAGTACAACTCTCAACAAGGTCATTTTCTAAAGAGCGCACATTTAAGTGGACAGTCGTTCATTGTGCCCTAAAGAAACTTCACGTTGCAATTCATTCAATGCATTATTCAACTGAGATGTGTAGCTATTACGACACAATTATAATATGTAATCGAATTGAACGAGAAGAAAAAAAAATGTTATCCCAATCACTTCTAATTGCAATTATAATTTGCCTCGAATGAATTACAACTTTGTTGAACAACAAAAAATTTTTTTTCTCACATTTTTATAATAATTATATCAATGTATTTATTTATAAGAGATCTAAGATGTGACATTTGTTTTTCAGTAATGGCAAAAAAAATGGCATACAAAATGGCTCAGTCGAGAGCACCCAGATATCAAAATTGCGGCAAGCCGTGCCGCAGTTTTGCGCTGTCGCAGCTAAAAATCTTTTACTACTGACTTTCGGCTCGACGCTTGGTTTTTCCACAATTCTCATTCCAGCATTGCAGCAGAAAAATCCCGAGATTAAAGTCACTCTAGAAGAACTCACGTGGATAAGTAAGGACAATAGTTTGTCAATTATCAATTATTGTTTAATATACAACAATTATTATTTAACAAGAATATTAATTCCAGAAATAAGGAAAACTAATTTTCAGAAAATACAATAGCCATTGAAATGCAAATTTTGTTTTTGCCACAAATTAAATTATTATATTTGTCTGTTATTTTTTTCCTGATCATAGAATTAAATTTAATTAAAATTGTTCTTTTATTTAATTGCTATAAAAAGTTAACTTTTTTTCAGGCAGTATTAATTTATTCGTCGTACCCCTGGGCTGCTTTGCCAGCGGACCAGCCTCGCAGCGGTTTGGTCGCCGAAAAGTGATGATCCTGACGAACATTCCCTTCGTGATATCCTGGCTGTTATTTTATTACGCCAATAGTTCCACCATACTCTTCACCGCGTTGGTATTAACAGGCTTGAACGGGGGTCTGCTGGAGGCCCCGGTGATGACCTACGTCGCAGAGATCACTCAGCCACACTTGCGGGGTCTGCTGGCTGCGACCTCAACAATGGCTGTGATACTCGGGGTGTTCACTCAGATGCTCACTGGCAGTCTTGTCACCTGGAGGACCACTTGTCTGGTCAATTTGATTTACCCCGTTCTCTGTATACTGGCTCTTTTGATGGTTCCAGAAAGTCCTTACTGGCTAGCAGGTGCTAAAACCAACAAAAAACTTTAATTCTTATTTATTTTAAAATATTTTTGACAAACAAATAAAGATTTTTCTTGTTTAAACATCTGTTTGTTACTTCAGTCTACTTTTATGAGTAATGATAATCGACAAAAGATTTTTTCTTGTTTAGGAAAAGGTCGTCTGCAGGAATCGGAGCAGGCCCTCTGCTGGCTGCGCGGCTGGGTGGAACCGCGCCACGTGACCCAGGAATTCCGAACGATTTGCGAGAACGTTTCCAAACACTCGCAGAAAAACAACCCAGCTAAGCTGGATGCAAAACCTTGGCAGCCTTATTTGCAGAGGACCTTCTACGTGCCTTTTGCCCTGGTGTCCTTGGCATTTTTCATTTCCGCTTTTGGCGGTTCCGCGACCCTGCAAACTTTCGCGGTGATTATTTTCTCAGACCTGAATGCCCCCATCGACAAGTATACAGCTACGGTGATCCTAGGTGTGGCTGAATTAATTGGAACCCTTCTCTGTGTGCTCATCATACATTTCACGGGGAAGAGGAAAATCGCATTTTGGTCGATAGGGGGCACTGGAACTTGTTTCCTTCTGGCGACCATTTATGGGTATCTTATTGAGCACAAAAGGATCGATGGTCAGGCCTACACCTGGATGCCAACGACTCTGATGATTGGTGCGGCCTTCCTCTCTCACGTCGGCATTAGGCTGCTGCCTTGGGTGCTGGCTGGCGAGGTTTTTCCTGCTAATGTGAGTAAACATAACTTTCAAAAGAGTATTTTAAATGTGTTATTTAATTTTTAATTTTGAGAGACTTTTGAGTAGAAAATTTGAGTATAGTTTAGTAGGTTTGAGGAAAGGCCATCTGGTGGGGAGACTGTGATTTTATTTAGGAAAGTATTGGAATTTGTATAACTGAAAATGATTATTTTTCGTAATTTTCCAGATAATATATTGAGTTATGCAAACAAATTATTTCTTATCACCAAAACAAATGTTGTTATAATAGTATAATTAATAATAGTTTAATTTCGATAATGGGTATAAGTTTTTGAAACACATTATCAGTTTGTACATTTTATTCTTGCTACTTGAAACTCATTTAACAAAAGTAACTACAATTAATTGTAAAAAGTTTTAAAAAAAGCTTCTCTTTAATTTAAAGTAAAAGCTTGAATTTAATTTTTGTGTAATAATAATAAGCCGTAATAGCTTAGCTTACAAAGCTTAGTCCCAAAGCACCCAATGACAACTAGCTAAGTGCAAAAAACAGTGCTGTGACCAAAATGATGGAACTCTTAATTTACTTCTGCTGCAGTCTGCTGGCCTGGTTGTTTTACCAATTCTACCAGCACCTCTTCACCAACCACCGTTTCTGGAAACAAAAAGGCATCCCCATCGTGGGAAAACCTCTGCCCATCTTCGGAAACGTCGCCCCCTGGTTCTTCTTGCAGCAGCCCCTAGGTCTCCTCCTGCGCAAGTTCTACGAAAAGTGTCCCAACAAAAGTATGGTCGGTTTCTACCACCACAACGAACCCTGCCTCATGATCCGCGACCCAAAACTGGTCAAACAAGTCTTCCTCACCGACTTCTGGAGCTTCGCCAACAATTACGTAGTTTTGTCTGACGAAAAGGATCCCATGAGAATGAACCCATTCTTCGCCACCACCGGCGAGTCCTGGAAGCTGTCCAGGACCAGAATGTCCTCTCTATCCACTCCAAAAAACCTGAAAACTCTCTTCCTCAATGAAACCCAAATGATCTTGGAGAAGATGATGAAGTTCACAAACGAGTTCATCAGCGACAAGCGTTTCCTGGAAACCGAAGGCAAACTCTACTTTGGAAATTTTACAGCAGAGTTGGTAGCCTGTGTGGGCTTTGGTCTGGATGGCAACAGCTTCAACCACGATGACTCCAAGTCCTTCTCTAGCTCAGCTCTGTTGGTCTTTGGTCACGGTGGCTGGTGGACCTGGTTCAAGTCCCTGATCCTCAACAGGTACTCAAAGTACGCGTTCTGGTTCAGACTCACCTTCTTCCCTGAAAAGTTCGAGCAGATCTACAAGGACCTGGTGACAAAGACCATCAAACAAAAGAACCCAGACCATTCCTTCTACATCCACATGACCATAGACCAGGAGAGAAAGAGGATCCCGGATTTTCAGGAGCTCTGCGAAACCGTCACTGCCCACATGCTTTCGCTTTTTGTGGACGTCTACGACACCACTTCCAGTACCATCAACTTTTTGTTCTACCATGTTGCTACCAACCAAGAAGTTCAGGACAAAATTCGAGAGGAGGTGAGAATGCTTTTGGAGAAGAGTAACGGGGTGATTGAGCTGGACACCATCAGCCAGATGGAGTACGCGGAGCAGGTCATCTACGAGAGTTTGAGACTGGACCCCACGGTGATGTTATCTATTAAGGTGTGCAACGAGAGGACCCAGCTGGTCGGGGACGATGGACTGAGCTGCTGGGTAGAACCAGGGATGAGGCTGTTCATCCCCACAGAGGGTATTCACATGGACCCGCAGTACTGGTCGGAGCCCGAGAAATTCGACCCGACGAGATTTGAGAAGGAAAACTGCAGACCCTTTGGCACGCATTTGGGATTTGGCTTGGGACCCAGGATGTGTCCAGGCAAGAAGTTGGGCATTTTTTTGATGAAGATGACGCTGTGTGTGCTGCTGCAGAGATACAAATTTGAGGTGGCGCCGAGAACTAGAAGGCCACTGAAAATTGACAATGTTTTGGTTCTGCGCAATGCTGCTGACGGGGTTTGGATCAGGATTAAACCCTTGGAATCAAATACAAAATAAATAAAGACTCGATGATAAAAAAAGTTTGAGACTTAGTGAAGACGTCATTGTTTATTAATTCATTATCACATTGTAAAAATGCATTTTCTTCGAAAACATTATTATTATTATACACATTGTTATCTGATTTAGGAATAGCTTTTTATTATATAATATATAAATTTCAATTTTATTATAATTACTTTTGCACGTACAAATATCAAATATTGATGGTTTTAGTGTCGATTGTAAAATGTTGATCTTGTTTTACAACCATATTACAAATGAAAAAAGGTAATATTTTTATAATAAATAAACAAATTGATCACGACAGACTTAGAAATATTAATTATTCGTTCACAAAAAAATACGTAATATTTTAATTTTCTTACACTACAATAAGTATACGAAAAATAGATTATGTAAGTATTATTTTTATACAGAGTTCATAAACTGTGTAACAAAATGTACTTGAAATAATTATTTTAAAAACTGAAATTTAAAATTAAAGTTTGTTTTAAACAAACTCCGCTTTATATTTCATAGTTGTCAACCCAAATGTTTTGACTATAAAATAATTTGTTAAAAAAATCATCTTTTTCTCAGATAAATTTACTACTTTCCAACTGATTGAATTACAGAACTCGTATTTTGTTGCAACGATTCATTCTTCTGCATTACACAATTCCTGACATACTTTTATTCACATTGTCCTAGTAATTTATTATATAACCAGCAAAATAATTAGCATATGTAGCTGCTCATTGGTTTCCTTTAATTAAAAAAAACTCTGAGAGAGAAATTTAAAAATTAAATTAAAATGTTCTTTTTTTAGGTACGAAGCTGCGCCAGTGGTGCATCTGGGTCCATCGGTTACATCTTCACCTCGATTGCCAACAAAATTTTCCTATACATGACCTCCAGTATGACCCTTGCCGGGACATTTTTGTTTTACGCTCTGATGAATTTTGTCGGCGTTTTTTCTTTATACTTCACTCTGCCTGAAACTGAGGGAAGAACTTTGACGGAAATTGAAAATCATTATGCTGGAATTCAAGATTTGAAAGACAAACCCCGCAAAGAGAAACTCGCGAATAAAGAAAAGTGGGCTGCGGCAAATCCAGTTCCAGTACGCGATGACATTGAAAGCAGACTATAATTTGCAGTCAAAATTTTGACACTGTATATTGCCCATGTATATAATTATTATTTTTCAAAACAAATATATTTACATTTTTATTTGAAGAAATTATTCAAACTTGCCAAATGAAGTCAAATTAAAAAAAAACTAGACTTAAGTTGAAATTAATGTTCGTACAAAATTGTTGTATTTAAAAAATGTTATATAAAATTCGTTTGTTAAATTTTGATCTTGCATTTTTAATTACTTAATAGTTTATTTTTTGTATTACTAACATTATTTTCTATTATTCTTGTTAACTGAAAAGTTTTATATAGATATTTTATTAAAACATTTAACAATAAGTATTAGTTAAGATAATTTTATTTTACTAATAATATATATACTGAATGTGTGATTTTTGTAAATACGTCATAGTCATTAGCTTTCTGTAAAACGCAAAAAAAAACATCGGTTGTGAAAATGTCAGAACAAAAACTGCACGGTCAATTACGTAAGAGCATATCCATTATTGTGATTGTTATGCGTTTAGCATAATTTTAATAAAAGTTGTATGTACATATTTATTATTATTCGCATAGTGTTATTTGTCAATGAATGCGATTAATTTTGATTGATTTATTATTCAAAATAATTTTTAACAATTATTGTACAATTTATTTATGTATAGTATAACTCAGTAATAAAAACTTGCAGAAAAATATTTGTTTACATCAACTTTTATTTATGCCTCGAAAAACTGTTATTCCTTCGAGGAAATAATTATTTTATAATAATTTAAATGAAAAAATGAAAAACCTTCATTTGGAACATTTAATTATTTTATTTTACTTCGTGTACATGACAATTTTTTACATTCATTCGCGCACTTTACAATGCTTTTGTCAAAAAAAATATTAACGACAAAAATCAGTCAGAAAACAACATAATAGCTATTTACATCGCTGATGTCTAATTTACGACACATTTTTACAGCAAGTAAAAATTACAAACAAACAAAAATTATTACAATATTAATTGATTAAAATTGGCATCTATAATTGACTGTAAGATGGCGCTGATGTTGCGCTTTGAATGAAACTTTTAATTTTTTTTTTTTTTTAAGTTATAGTTTATTTATTTTTGCATTAAAATATTATTGACATCAGCACCAGGTCGAAACTAAACTAATGGAAAAATGTTTTTCTTTTTTTTTCTTCACTATTACAATAATTCTACAACGAACATCACATTATCTATTTTCTAAATCTAACTTGTTTATTTTTGTATTTAACACACATATATCTTCAAGATTTATAAATTAAAATACTAGAAAATATATCTGTTTGCGGGAAATCAAAGTTATGCTTTTTTTCTTACTTTTTCCATTTTCAAACACATGTACGCGAAACATGCAACTTGTTAATAACATCGAAAAATAAAACAAATTTGTTCTTTGGAAGCGCATCATTGTAAACTATTTTCATTTTTTTTCGAATAATACTGTGATTCTGCATTGAAAAATGCTTCAGAAATTGGTTTATTTCTATGTAAGATTATATATAATTTTTTGTTTTCTATAATGATTTTTTTTTGCATTTTGGCACGTTTAATCAGTTATCTGCTAAAATTAACGAGAGCATAAAAAGAGAACTTATTGGGATTTATCATTATTTTCCGCAGAATACAATAAAGTCCAATAAGGTTTTTATATTGTACTATTTTTCTTTTGCTTTCAATCAAGTTTTTGCCATAGATATGTCGTTTTTTATCAATTAAATTATTAATTTTTATTATTAGGAAAAATTATAAAATAATAACATTGCTTTTTTTAATGAACAACAACAATTTTAACAAATCTCTCACTGATTTTTCAACAATTATATAAAATAATTTTGTATAATTTAAATCATCATTAATAAAATTTTGAATTAAAAATAAAATAATAATCTTGTAATTAAGATTTAATATTTTTCAGTACTAAATTAAGTAAACTAAATAAACTTTTATATAGTTAAAAAAAATTAATATAACGTTTTCTGAATTTAACAAAGTTAATAAAAAATACGAACGAAAAAATTTGCAAGAGTTCAGATTGGATTCATAAATTTTTAATCAAAGCAAAATATTTGCTTAAAAGAAAAATAGAAAATTAATCCTTATATAAAGAGCTTACTCAACTTTGACCAAAAAAAAATTAAAAAATGTTAATACAAGATTTAATTATAATAGAGATCTGTTTAAAAAGTAAATGTTATATTTTTGTATGAAATACCGTTTGAATCAGATCAAAGTTAATTAAGCTCTTTAATTTCGGCAATGTGTTCCCAAAAAGCTCATATTTCGATTCCAAAAATTAACTCCATATGCACTGATAAATATACATTCTTATAATATACGTGACCACTAAAGACAACTTCCTGGTGTTGCCTTTATACACAAACAATTTATTTACAATTAATTCGAGTATAAAGGCAACTAACAAACAATCAATGAAGAATTTCTCTCTTAAGAATCATTAGGAAGTATTTTGGTAAACTGTGATGATGTCATTGTGAGAGATTTTTGGAGATTAGCTTAAAAAACGTCTCACAGTTCCCTTTTTCTCTACAAACCACGCAAATTAAAATAATAATTTTCTAAGAGTGCACATAATGTTTTTTTTCGTGAATTGTCAACTTGGAACACATTGCCGGTGTGCAAATATAACAAATTATTCAAACTAACATACACCATGTCACAAATTTTAGCTGATTTTTAGTTACGGAATTTGTTTTGAGATAAGCACATTTGTAAATAATTGACCAACTAGGCAGCTGTATCGAACAATATTACTATTTGGTAAGGAATTTGTTAAATGGAATCACATTTTAATATATATATAAATTTTCTCCGTGTTTCTTCAATTTTCTTTAATTTAAATGGTAACAAAAAAGTATAATTACTTTCATGGATTCATGAAAATTGAAAAAAATGGAGAAAATCAGTATCAAGTTTTTTTTTAGCTAGTCATTTCAAGCATTACGAAAAATGTAGTACGTATCTAAAAAGGAAGCATTTAACCAACGCCATTCAAGTTACGTTTCGCGTTTAATTTAAGTACTAAAATATAAATATATGTATCATCTATTTATAATATCATATAAATATCAAGAACATTCTACCAATACAAGTTCAATACTTCCAAATTAAATTCTTGTTGACAAACAAAAAAATCTTACTCTTTTTTTTTAATGTTCAATAAACTACAAAATTTCTACCCATACCCTTGTCAAAAAGAAAATCTATTTTTTATATATTTTTTAGAAAAATTTATTCCATTTTTAATATAATAAATTAATATATTTATGATATAATATAACAATAAAAAGTTCATATTACATATATATATTTGTGGATTTTATACACATTTTAAAAATCTGAAATATATTTATATTATTTATAAAAAATATTTCTTGTTTATATTCCTATTATATTTTGAATAAATTTAAAGTTTATTGGAAATACATGTTAAATACACTGAAAATATATAAGAAATGTATAATAAATGTATTACTGATTTAAACTCGCTAGAAGTATTTTTTTAATGTAATATGCATTTGAATCCTATAAAAAATGTATTTTGGTTATATATGAAACACATCGGGAATATATAATTAATAGACTACGTATAAATTTAAATATATTTTCAGCGTTAAATCTATATGTACCTCATATACATTTATAATATAAACTTTGTATAATTATAACACACCATACAAACATCTCTTTTACATATAAATTAAAACCAAAACATATTCATTTCTGAAATAGATTTTAAATATATAAAAAATAGTTTTAATAAGGGTATCTAACAAAAATCCTACGAATAAATTAAAATTTTCTTTTGAAAACAATAAAACCTATAAATAACAGTTCGAAAAGAGAACAAAAATTAAAAAAAAAAGCCGCGTCAGCGCCACCTTTAGTATTATCTGCTGCCCTCAACATTGGGGCCCTGCTGCGCGCGCACCGGTTTGATAGACTTGAGTTTGGTGGTGCCACCCTATTTAAAGCTGACGTCACTGCAGCTATCCAATGGATGCACCGCGCCGGTCAGCGTTTCCTCCATGTCCTTGAGTTTTGAGGTGGGAATGACCTTGACCGAGCCCAGCTCGTACGAGCTCTTGGACGCCTTGAACTTGGCTTTCGAAGCCGAGATCGGCAGCGACGCGGACTTTTCCAGCGCGCTGTTGTCGATTTTCAAATTGGCATTGTCCAGAGCGCCCCCTGTGTTTATCACGTTGATCGCGTTGTTGGTCTCGTCGTCAGTTATTTGGATGTCAATGTTCACGGTTTTCGGATCATTCTCATCGTTACGAGTGGGAATTTCCGCGAGAGGGCGCTGCTGCTTCATGTTATTCGCAAAAAGGGTTGAGACCAGTCTGGTGCTGAGATTG
>JABFPM010004364.1:0-12748 GCA_022817325.1 Idris sp. 1 HC-2018 | reverse complement strand
TAAAATAAAAAGAATAAAACTATTCAGCGTGCAAACAAATTAGTTTGTATTAAATTTTATTTTATTTGAAAAAATGTATTTATACTTCAAATATTTTAATTAAATTTAAATCACTTCAAGTAACCATAATCTATTTTTGAGGTTAGATTTGTAAAAATTGTTAAATTTATACATTTTTGTGTTAAATTTTATTTTATTAAAAAAAATTCATTTGTACCCTAGTAAAACGAGTCATATATTGACAATATACTGACAATATATTGTCAATATATTGTTAATATATTATCAATACATGATTCTATAATTAATATATGATTTATATATGGACAATATATGACTCCTTTTACTAGGTTACTTCAAAGATTTTAATTTAATTTAATTTAATTAATTTCTAGTAACCATAACCTATTTGTGAGGTTAGATTTGTGAAAGTTGTTAAATTCATATATTTTTGAACAATTTTTGACAAAAATTATTTTATATTTAAAATATTCTACTAAATCTGCTGGATAATATATATTTATAATCTACTTATAAGAAAAGCATGCATATTATATAATCTACTGATTCAATAAATTCATACTCTTTTCATATGAATTGTAAAAAGTACTTGTTAACTGTTTGGTTGATTTATTTACAAAACAATGAAATTATCGATATTTGTAAGCTGTTCCGGAAATAAAACATCTGTCATAAAGCCAATATTATGTTTTATTTTGAATAAATAACGCTGCTTTTTGTGCATTTGTATACTTGCATAAAAAAATATTTCTTTCGCATCGTATTTTGACTAACAATATCGGCAATAATTTTCAAATACAAAAACGAGAACTTCCATTTTTTTTGAATTGGCATTTACAGCTTCGAATTATAAGACATCATGGAAGAGGAAATTTGCAAAGATTAAATGAAAAATTATTGTAAAAAAACTTTTTATGCAAAATTATTGTTCTTATAAATCTTTAATATATATTTTAGTTTTGTTGTTTTTTTATTAGTTTATTATTTAAAAATGTATGCAAATTTGTTTGAGAATTGAAATACAAAAATTATTTATCTTTTACATTTTTAAAATTAATTGTGTCTTCTTGCATGATAGAAAATCTATAAAGTTCAATTACCTTTAGGCTTTCTTATTGATATTAAAACAAATAATAATAAAATATATTAATCGTTAACAAATAATGTTGCATGTCTGCTATTATTCTTTTCATTCAGTTTTTAAAATAGTTTGTCATTATATATCTTGTATTTTTATTACTTTCTCTTTAGACAAATTCAACAATATTTCTTTTTATTTTTAGTATTTTATTATATTTATCATTTTATCTTTAGTAGATCTTATTATTATTACAAATAAGTTTTCGACTTTTTCCATTAAATTTATTATTTCTTATATAAACAAACATTTAAGTCTACATCATTATTTTTATTTATCAAAATTTTCTACAATAATAGCTTTAATGTTTACTTTTCTTAAAAATATTTTAAACTTCCTATTAAATGTATTAATTTAAAATAAAAGTAGTTTTTATTTATTGTTATATCCTCAGAGGGTTTTACAAAGTCAAGTATAATAACTACAAGTTTATTTACCACTACACATAATTTATATAGTATTATTCAATCAGCTTCCAAATGTCAGAATTCGCTGAAATTTAACAGAATTGTTGAAAAAGTATTTTTGCATTATGTGTCAAAATTTGGAATTGCTGGACTAGCTAGAAGTCGAGATAATTGGTATTTGGTATTTTTAAGTTTGGCAAAAATGATATATATAGATATGCAGGTCATGTATTTTCCCAAAATTTGGAATTAAATATTTCAAGTTCCAGATTAAGTTATTCAAATTTTGGCAAATGAAAAATATTAATGTAGAGAACATAAGGTTACAATTTAAACGAATTCTGCCATTTATAAAAAAAATTCTTTTTACAAGTATTTTAATGACAGTATTATTTTTAAATTGTTTTTAAAGTAGTTTTTTACCATTTTTGACAGGGTATTGACGTATCATTCATTAAAACACAAAACAACATTATTTAATTTAAGTAATAATTACAAATTGATATTTCGAGTTTAGTTCAGTCTTACTTCAAAAGTTTCAATTCAATAAAAATTCTTTTCATATATAAAAGCAATTTCGTAAATAAATAATTCTAAGTATTTAAGTTCATTTGGAGAGTAGGAAGAATTACTAAAAAGTTGGATTGATAAATTGGTTCCACGTCCAACTGCTTAACTTCATTTACATACATTTTATAAAGAACATATTTTTGTTATATAAAATAACATCAAAGAAAGTCTCAGCCTGATAGAGGCGTTTCTGAATTTTGAATTTTGTAATCAAAATTTTTTTTTCATTAATTTCTTAGTTTCATTAGTTTCTTTTAATTTTTTTTGAGTTTTTTTAACTTTTTCACTTTTTACAAAAATTGATAATGTATTACTGAAAAACTATTAATATGGAAATTTTTCAAACAACATTTTTAAAGCTTTTTAATTCTTGAATTTGTTTTTTAGTTTTGTTAGTTTTTATAATAATAATTAAATGTCCAGGCAAGAAGCTGTGGATATGCTGTGCGACTTGGCAGTGCGAAAACTGTCACCTGGCACATCAAGTGGTTCTAGTACCCGAAAATCAACAGGCGCCTCTTGCAATTCGCCACGAAGATTACGAAAACCTGGCGCCCGCACTCCCACTGCAGACAATGAGCAAAGTGAGAGTTCTTTTAAATTTCTGCAAGATAATTTCAGAGTTTACTTCAGCATGAAACAGTTTTCAGCTTTTTTTCTTCATCTTCCTCGAAGATAGTATTTATCTTGTGCACATTACCATAACCGGCAGACTTTAATTCGGAATTAAATTGTAGACAAAGTTGACTGGATATTAAGATTAAGTTTTCCAATCGAACTTATTGAATTTTGTTTTCAACTCTGTTACTGCAACTTTTGGAGTAATTTTCCAAGTCAATTTAATTGTGTGTGTGAATTAAATTTTCGCATACTTATTTTGAGAATTAAATGTAACAAAGGTATATTTTATTTTTAAAAAGTTTACAAGAAAAATTGCAGAAGTCATTAATCAAAATGTCGGTAATGAATTAATAAAGCATTATCGGGTCTGTTTCTGTATTGCAATATTGCTTATAAGAATGATATATGGTACTGAATGATTAAACTGTCTCGGAAATAATTATACTCAGCTTGTGAATTATAGCCTTACTTTTAAGAACAAAATTTGTTACTTCAGTGTGAGTTCACAAATTTGATTTTAAAAAATCAATTTCAAAAAAAATATTTTAAGAAATCCTACTTTCAATATGTTTCAGTTCTAAACATTCTAACTAAAAATATTTAAAAGACTTTTTCGATAACTGAAAAAAATAATAAAAAATAAACGAGATTTAACTGTAAAACAACTTGAGCATAGATTTTATTTTGTATTTCTTAATTCTTTTTATTAAGCTTGCCGACTATTCGAATATATTCAGATATATTCAAACTTCAAACTTCAATGAATATTTTTGAATAGTATTCGATTATTCAAAAAGTTGGAGTATTTGAATATTCGAATATTCGGAAAAGATACTTTTGATGAAATTTCACAGATTAATACATTTTAACAAGACGTTTCAATAAAATTTATGTAAAAATTGAAGCTGCAGAGTTGAGTTTAATTCATTTGAAATATTCGTATATTCAAACGGTTTACAGTTTTTTGAAATATTTGAATATATTCAAAAATTAGCAAAAAACTATTTGAAGTATTCATTATTCGCAAATCAGCAAGCCTACTTTTTATTTTTCTTAATTTTCTTATGTTTCAAAGTATTTTTAGTTTTAGTCAAGAAAAAAAATTGAATAACCGAGACTCAACTGTAATTCAAATTGCTAATAAAATTAAACTTTAATTCTTAAACTAATGTTATAAATTTGTGTAGGTGCACCACTGCAGTCCGATTCCGACCAATGTTCGATCCGAACTCAAGTAACAAGTTCCCAAGCAGATGACATCATAGACCCACCGGCCCTGTACGACGTGTGCGACTCGAGCGACTCGGGCCGGCCGCACCGGCCGAGTTTCCTGGATTTGTCAGCTCCCCAGGGCAAGCCACACTTCCAGTTTAGCCTTGACTCCGATGATTATTCCGGGCCAATGATCGTCACAGACAGCGACTCTAATCTGGAGAACGTAGCCAACCGGAAGACGAAGCCCAACGGTTTATCCGCAAACGACCGGGATGCAAACAATCTGCCGTCCGAGCCGGCGTCCATGCCGCCGTTGAATTCCGCAAATTTTAGTCACAAGAACCCCGTTTACCAGAGTGCCAATCCGGCCTGCGGTACCAATATCGATGTCAACGTCAAAAACAAACTCATTCATTCGAGCGATCAGGATATTCCAGGTCAAGCTTCATTTTCCAGTCACTGGCTATGTACTCTGTTTAGTTCGAAAATCTAAAAAGGAATATTATACTTTTATTGCTGGTACTGAAAATACAATTGAACTCTACAAATAGAAATGCTGTGTTTAATAAAAGAGAATAAACTGTAAAATATATAAATTAACTTGTAATATTTTGTACAAAAAAAGTTATAATAGTTTTGATAAGAATTACAAAAAAATTAAAGACAAAAAAACTTATAAGTACAGTTGGACCTCTGCAAACAGACGTGATTTTTCAACTCTTAATGAACATTTTTACTTGATGATTTAAATTGTATAAATTGTTATAAAAATAAGTTTTGCTAATTTTAATAACAATTTAAATAGAAAACTTGAGACAAAAATGCTTAATAAATACAGTTAAACCTCTGCAAATAGAAAAATAGTGTTAAATAAAAAAGATTGTTAAACATAAAAACTAATTTTTCAATTCTTTATATTTAACACAAAAATTTTACTAATTTAAATGTTAATCTAAAGAAGGAAAATTTAAGAAAAAAAATTAATAAATGCAGTTAAACCTCTGTAAGTAAAAAAATATCAAATAAAAGAGATTTGACTGTTTATAAAAAAATTAACTTTTTATTTTCCATAATTTAATCAAATTTTATAACAAAAATTCTGCTAACTTTAATAAAAAAATTTATAAAAATAAAAAAAATATTTAACAATACAGTTAAACCTCTGCAAATAAAAAATAATAAAAGTAATTTGACTGTGAATTACAAAATTTGATTTGTTATCCTCAATTCTTTAATTTCATAACTTATAACAAATATCCAACAAAAACACACACAAAACAAAAACAAACAAATAATAAAATCTAAAGACAATTTTTTTTTTAAAAGAGACTGCATGTTTTGATAAATATTGGCATTGGTAGCACACGATTAAGCAATATATTATTCTAAGTAAAACACTGCTCAGTCGTCGATCGAGCTCGTTCCAAACATGTAAATAAAAGTTAATTTTCTGTCATTAAGAATTTGATTAAAACATACTATGTTTAAATTTAAAAAATATTCATTAAGTTATAACGGTGAGTAATTAATTATATTATTTCATATATAAATAACATTTTTCAAGCAGAATAAAGTTTACAAATTTAATTTACTTTCTTAAATTAAATTAAAATGTACATTTCAAACTTTGAATTTGAAATTATTATATCTAAAACTAAAATATATTATATTAATTATAAAAATTAAATTCAAAAAACTTATAAATAATTTTTTTTCTTTTTTATCTAACAGGTACACTTGGTGCAGAGGATCCTGTGGGATCTCAGAGTTTACTGAAATGGAAAGGAGTTATGTTTGCCCCGCAAACGTACAAAAGCATCGACGAAGACGAAAGGTGCAGACACGAAAATGCTGTAACATCATCTAAGTTAAATGATGTTTATGAACAGGGATACGAGGTATACCCAGATTTTTTATTATAAACAAAATAAAGCAGAATTTTACACAATTTAAATTTATGTAATTATTGCAGAACGAAAAACCTATTTTAGATGTAATTTATAAAAAATAAAGTTTATAAAAATATACATTTTAATACAACAAATAAATTGTAATAAAATAAATTAAATTTTCATAGAATTTAAATAAAATGACAAGACTTTTATCAAATTTACACTGTAATATAAATTATAACAAGATGTATATTTTTATAACAAATGGGCTAAAATGGAGAAATAATTAATTCAAACAATTAATTAAGTGTTTATAATAATGAAAAAAAAAACATTGTTTCAGATGTTCATGGTTGAGTTAACACGTGGATGGAACAGTCGACTTGGGTTCAGCCTACAAGCAGAAGGTGATAAGACGGTTATATCTGTCGTACATCCTGACAGTGTTGCAGCCAAAGATGGCAGACTTAAACAAGGAGATGTACTTGTGATGGTAAATTAAAATACATTTAATTAACAATTTTAATCAAGTTTAAGGAGAAAAGTTAAATTTAATTAGATTTTAATAAATTTGTTAAAAGTGAATTATTGCGTAAAATAAAATTTTGTATTTATTTGTAGGTCAATGATGAAAGTGTACAGAAAATGTCAACTTCTGACATCATAGATCTTCTGCGCAAAATTCGAGGATCGATAGGTATTACCGTGATGAGAAGGAAAAAAGAAGAAACTCATATGTGATAAAAATATATGAAATTTGGCATTCGATTTGAAAATAAATACACATTTGAAATGTGCAATATTTATATGACCATTAATTTTAGCTGTATACACTTCTTTTCGTCACGTCCAGAAATTATCGAAGATTAATTTATTTATTAAGTTAGGGAAATAATTTCAAATAGAAAATTATTAAAGAAGAAGAAAAAAAATTGAACAGAAACATATGTCTATAAAATAAATTTTAATCAATATTCAAATATTAGTTGAATTTCAAATCAATATTGCAGAAATTACGAAAAAAGATAAAAGTGCAAAGTAGAAATAAAAATGTATCGTAATAAATTTTAGAGGAAAAAATAATTATTAGAATAGTTTTATAAAATAAAAAAGTTTAGACAAATATTGAAAACTGTTAAAAAGTTACCCAAGAAATTTTAATATATTATTAAATTTAACAAATTAAACATTTCTTTTATTATATTTTTAAATGTCAAATTTTAACTTTACTTAAAAAAATAGTTTTTTTACAAAATAAAAGTGCAATTTTACTAATTTATAAAATTAAAAAGAAGATAATTTATACTTTCTTGTTCAACTGCATATTACAAACAAAATAATTAAGATATTCTAAAATAATAATGGCTTTCTAAAGTTTCAATTACTTTTTTGATTGTGATACTAAAAAGTTTGACAAATTCCAAAGATTTTGAAGTTTCCTTCTCGAATAAACTTCGCTTAACTGTAGGCAGCTAGTTATTAATGAAAATCAACTCCACTTTTCTTAAGCTGAAGTGTGTACAGCTGGAACTAAAAATTAACTATTTTCGCGAAAGTAATTTGTCAAAAAATACAAAATAAAGTTGTAAAAAAAAAGTATTAAATAATATCTTACACGGTATTCTTCCAAAATAACAAAAAGTTTCAGGAAACCTTGTAAAACTTAATGATACGTCCTATTTATCTTTTGCAAAGTTTCCTAAAAAATAGAATTATTTATTTTTGTGTAATCTAAAGAGAAAGAGAATGTATTTTAAAAGGCGAATCTAAACAACAGAGTGCCTAGAAATCGATAAAAACAATTTAATAAACAATCCTGTAAACAAATGTAGATTCAACAAAATAGAAAAGAATTGAATTTAAAAACATAAAATTTTAATTAAAGTTTTTGCTTTGCGAAAAAAATTGCTGTCCAAAATGTTTATTCTTTTCTATTATATAGTTGAAACTCTTGCAAAACAAGAAATCTAATATATATTTTTTTATATATTTCAAATCTATTTCAAAAATGCATCCATTTGTTTTAAATATATATATATATATTTACGAGATGTATTTATAATATATTATACATTTACAAATTTAATATTTTTTCTTTAGAAATGAAATATATATAACATGTAAAATTTAAATACATCCAATTTATAATAGGAATATAAAAAAGATATATTTTTTTATTAATAAATTTATTTCAGACTTTCAAAATTTGGATCTCACGAAACTTAATGAATTTTAATACAAAAACAAATTAATATATATATTCTTCTGTATTTCAAGAGCTTTCAATTCCTGTAAAATAAATCTAAATTTTATCATATATTAATATTAAATTTTTAAAATTGAATTTGACAGCTAAACAATTTTTTTGGGTAATTGCACGTTTGATATAGAATGCTCTATATATAATATAAATTTGTTATAATTAAAACATATAAATATATCTCGTTGATATATCAAAAGCAGAATAAATTTCTTCGAAAAATAGATCTCAAATGTAT
Organism: Idris sp. 1 HC-2018; assembly: GCA_022817325.1. Classification (NCBI taxonomy): domain Eukaryota; kingdom Metazoa; phylum Arthropoda; class Insecta; order Hymenoptera; family Scelionidae; genus Idris; species Idris sp. 1 HC-2018. The sequence continues at coordinate 4,386 of JABFPM010004364.1, read as the reverse complement.
AAGAAATAGATTTTCTTTTTTACAAGGAAAGTTGTATAGGAAAGTCAAAAAAATAAATAATGAGAGCTAAAAGATCAAAAACTTAGTCAATCATACTCAGTAAGCAATGTAGTTATTTATATTTAGGGCAATCGATGTGTGTAACTTAAAAAAAATTAATTATTATAGATATATATATATAATGTACATAATCATTCAATATTTTCTTAACAGTTGTTTGAAATTGTTTTTGAGTTGTTAAGAAGTCGTTCAAATTGAACATATCGAGTTAATTAAAAGTCTTGTTAAATAATTAAAAAGCCTCGTTATTATTTAACTAACAAAAATCAAAACCTGCAGACTTTGCCACTCACAATTTTTAGTCGCAATATGATTCCTTCAGAATGACTGATTAATTTTTTGTATTACCGATTTAAGAATGAATTTTAACGGTGTAAGTAGCTGAAAGTCATTATTTAAAACAATGTATTATCAAAAAAAGGTTGTATTTCGTGAATGTGATAGATAGTTCTATTAGAATGTTAGAAACTACCGAGCTCTATTGAAATGTTGCGTCGAAACAAATTTACAAGATGTATATCCAGATGTAAAACCAAAGTAAAATTGTAAATAATATCAAAAAAAGATTATTTTAAGTTTAATTTTAAGTATCTTAAATTATTGTTAAAGAAAAAAAAATTCAGCAATAAATATATGCGTTTACATAAAAAGAAAATTGTGTCATTTCTCCCCCTACTCTTTTCGTACAAAAAGTTCTTAAGTCTTAAGGATCCTTTTTCTTTCGAGATATACGTCTCGTCATTTTCCGCCGATTCGGCGAACCGATCGGCGGAAAAATGACATTGAACGATAAAAAAAATCAAAGACTTAAAAATTCGCAGTACCAATAATTTAAAACATATACATGTATTTATATCCAAAAAATTCAACATACAATGTTATGTTTTTTATTTTATAAAAAATTATGTATCAAAAGTTATAAATTATCTTACAATAAATGGTAACTGTTTTTTCAACACTGCTAAATAAATTATAATTTAAAATGTGTATGCAATAAGAATCATTTTTGGACTCGAGGTCGCAGTTTACGGGGCGGTATCTTTGGTTGGTTTTCACTCTCTTTCGAAGTTCCATTAGAGTCTGAAGATTTTATCAAATTCTTGGTACGTCTGGTGTAATGGCGCTTTGGTACAGCATCGACAAACGAACTTTCAACAGCATTTGTTGTATTGTTGAATTCATGAAGAACTTTCTTAACTTGTTCCACATTTGATATTTTTTTGCTGGTCTCAGATTCGCGAAATCTTTTTCGTTGTGGCCTGGTTTGAATCGATACATTATTTAAATTTTCAGCGCAACTATTGCTATTTTCGTTAGGCAAATTTAATGTTGAAACCTCGAATCCATGAAATTCTGTAAAAAAAAGTAATTTTTGTTTATCTTTAATCAAATAAAAAAGAGAGAAAAACATATTAAATTTAAATTAAAAATGTATAGTTGAAATAAAAATCATCTGTGTTAAATTAACTATCATTATAAATAACAACACGTGAGATATTTAATTTACATGACATTTATTTGATTCATTGAAATAAATTATTTGCAATATATTAAAAAAAAAAGAAATGACAAAGACAAGCTTAAAAATAATTTTCTTAAAATTATAAATTGTTAATTAGTAACGTCATAAAAAAATGATTCTAACAAAAAAGTCAATTAAGCTGTTCTTTCAAAGATACATTTTGGAAAAAAAAGGATTTTTTTCCAAATGTAGTAATTTTTTTAAATTTCATTTTTTGAAGAAACATCTTAAATGTGTTTAAGGTTTTTCTACGGTGGCAAACTAGTTAAAATAATTTTATTTAAAATAATAAATTTACAGTTCTAAGTTTTTAAAATAATCAAATTAAAAGAAAACAATTTTTTATGGTATCTACATAATTAAAATATTTTTTTTACATAAAAAATCATTTAATTAATATGTATTTCACTAGTTTTTTGATGCATTGATAATTTGTTCGAAATGTCAAATTTCCAATGCAAGACATAATTTTCAAATTTAAGTGAAATATTTTTATTTTTACATAAAGATTAATTATTTTAATCGTCAAATAATTAATCAAATTCGGTAGTGATTCTTGAAAAATGCAATATAATGCTGTTTTTTTCAAATTTTGTGTCCCCAAAAAAGAGTTATTTGTCAATCCGCCATATTCAACTTTCTTTTGACTGACAATGATTTTATAATTGTAAATAACTCAGCAAAATTATCGTTAATTTATATTTTAAAAATTCTATCATTTTTCTAAGGTATTTGAATTTAATAAAAATTTTACAATGCTTTACCTAATCATTATATTTGATAAAAATATTGTAAAATTTGAGAAACATGAGATTCTTCAAATAACTTGTCGTTTTTTCGTAAATCTCATATATTTTCAAACCTAAATAACTCACTAAAATGATCGTTGACCTGTATAAAAAATATGTAAATTAAAAAATAAACTACTTTAAGAAATTGACAAAGTTGATAACCAATGGGAAGTGGTGAAATACCGCAACGGAGAATCTGTATTTGTGGAAAAGAAATTCAAACGTCAAAATGTTCGATTTTTCAAAAATACAAAAATATATATTTAGCAGTAATATATATATTTATATTATAAATAATGGTAGATTTGAGCAAGAGATATTATGTCAAGAATTGTGGGAAAAAGTTTTATTTTAAAAAGCTCAATTTTTAAACTAAATTAATTACCGCGAAATTAATAATTATAGCACATAAATGTTTAATAAATAAATTATACAATAATTATTATTTATATTAGTAAAAGTTGCCCTGACATAGTACAACTCTGCCCTCCAGGCGGGCTGTGTCTGAATTTTATTTTTTATTATCGTAATATTGAATACAAAGGGGGAGATGGGGTAATTGTGACGCGAAAAAGCAAACCAGAACTTCAACATAATATTATTTGTTTACTTATTAACATTTTCACCGGGCTTTTTTTTAACGCTCAGTTGAACTCTGTTAAAATTAGCCGCAGGTATTGGCGTCGCAATTAACACAAATTAATTTCAATTGATTGATAGGTAAAGAAACTTAGTTTATAGTAAAATCGTAAAAATGAATATTTCCGACACGATTTTATCGGTATTAGTTATTAACTGATTTCAATCAATTTTTAGATTTGCCATAATATTTATATGTTACAGATTTCTTTTCAAAAATCAAAAATCGAAATCGTATAAATAATTATAAATTCATAAATGAGTGATCGCGCCCTCCGGGAATGATGTATCTGATTCTTTGATTTACAAAAAGTTATAAATTATTCTTTTTGAAGTAAGGCATTACAAAATTAATATCGTTAAACCACTTTTACTCATTTTATTACAGAAACCGTGAAAAAAGTTTCAGTTCGTTACAGGCACCTCAGCTTTTGTTGACCCTGAAATTGAGTGTTGTGGTAGGGAATCGCTTTAAAGAAGTAATTTCAAATGAAATTTTGTTTTTTTCCGTATTATATATATTTTATTATTAATTAATTTATAAAACGCTTCTTATTTACACAAACATTGTTGCATAGTTCATTTGCGTTTCTTAATCGAAAAAGAGTTAATGAATTCGTTTTCAAAACAGACAAGTTTATATATTAGTGAATTCCACGGATAAAGAACAAAGTTTTCCAGGCGGGCTTTCTAAATCAATTTATAACTAATTTTTCCGAATATGTTCGAATATGTTTGTCCTAATTTATTTTGTGTATTTCATTCATTTTTTATGCAATGTTTATATTTGTACGCAATTAATCAAAAACTATTTAAGATATTTCACCAACAGTTACGAACATTTAGTAGCTTAAAATCGCGTTTAAATGACGTTTTACAACTCAAAATTTCATTTATTTAATAATTTTTCACGAAGTGGAAAAGCATATACAGGGTGGTGAAAAAGTCTGGACACGATCTAATATCTCAAGAAATACTCATTGGATCGAAAAACGGAACAATAAGTGTCAAATATTTTTCAAAAATGTACCCAATGACACCAATGACGACCTTCCACTCCCACCCCCTGGGGGTGGGGCGGGGGTAATTTCAAAATCTTAAATGGGAACCCCTATTTTTTATTACAGATTCGGATTCTTCAGAAAAAACTTCTCCAATTTGACCTAGAATTAAAGCCATTTTCGATGACAGATGGCGCTGTAATCGACAAAAATCGGTCTTCCAGAACGTGATGGATCATGAATGGAACCAGTTTTTTCAAAACGTATCACAGTTTTGCGGACAGTTGATTTAGATATCGGTGCTCAATTTTGAAAAGTCTCATTAAATACAGTAGCTGCTTGCTCATAAGATCTAGTTTTATCACCGCAACCA
>JABFPM010004363.1:0-12750 GCA_022817325.1 Idris sp. 1 HC-2018 | reverse complement strand
CAACATGACTAGACGGATACGGATACGCGCGCTGGTGTCACAATTTCACCTCGATATTAGTCACATTAGCCCCGAGATCTCAAATACGTACAGTTAAATGTGATTTTCAAATAATTAATTAAATTGTCAGTATTTTATTAAAAAATTATATGACATATTCTTTAAACTGTGTGTGTTTCGCTGAAAAAATAACCTTTAAATTGTATTGTATCTTTATTTTTTGCCACTTTGAAATCGTTACTTTTAACTTAGTTAACCAAACTTTTCGACACGTTGCAATTTATTTGTTCGTTATTTTTGTTATTTAAGTTTGAATGAGTGTAAACTTATATTAACATGAAGTATAAGGTTTCGTTTTATCAAAATATCATCAATTTCCAAGATTTTTTTCTACTATTCAAAAAAAACTGTGGTGTCACACAATGCTTCGAAGTCACAATTACCCCGGTTGACCCTACATTTAGAAACATACTAGAATTTAATTCAGTGATAAATATTAATCTAAAATATAAAAAAATATTGAAAATCAAAACTGTGTCAATTGTGGCCAAACATCCTACATTGTCGGATATTCTGCCACTGTTGCAGGATGTTATGCTATATTTAATTTTTGATTGAAATAAGTAAATGATATTATCAGAATCTGATATCCAATAAAAACTTTTGTTATAATATAATAAATAATATTGTAAAAATATTACAATTATCAATCACAAATATGTAACATACATTTTTTAATTCCAAACATCAGTTTACTGTCATCTTTTTTTTATACACGTTCGAATTTTTCACATGCAAACTTTTTATAACAGAACAAAAAAGATAACGTGATGTGAAGTGGCATAAGTTAGGTTGCGTTTTTTGTAAGACTTTGGCGCTGGCATAACACTCCGCCGCGTACCTGACGTAACGTCCTGTAGGTACATTTTTGCATTTACAATAAACTTAACAACAAATTACGATTGTTTTAATGATACATGTACATTAAATCTAATAAGGGATCCATAATAAATAAGTAAAGCGAATCACAAGTATTTGCACAGTTTGATAAAAAAAGTATTGATAGAAATTCGATAAAGACAAAAATTCACTTTTTGCCGTCCAAATTTTGTTTATTAAAAAAATAAATGAAACATTTTCAAATCGATTCAGTTTTGTGTGTCTTATCGTTGTTTTTTATAATGGAAATAATATAAAAAATTTGGTCCAAAATAATAATTATAAGTATTTTTAATTCATTTCGGCGAAACATCCTACATGGTGAAAAATCCCGAGTCTCCCCTAGAATGTCAAATCTTACCTAAGATTTGCACAGGCGAAGATAGCGCCACCTTGCTTCAAGTTCTGTAGTGCGACAATTCTTTGTATTTTGCTACACGAATGTTATGAATTGGCATTTTTTAATAAACTAATATTAGCTCTTAATAAATTATTTTAAATAACAAAATTTCACCATGTCACTTTGGGCGACAATTTCTTATTTTTCCAACGAGTGAGAGGACAGCAAGAGCGAAGCAATTTAAATAAACATAGTTTAAAAAAATAACTTTTTTACAAAGTTCAAAAAAGCGCGAAAAATAATTTAAATCAGAAATTACCTACAATTGATTTCTCGGGAACTCTCGACCCGAAAACCCTAAATCATACTGAAATTGTAATTTGTATAAACATTTGTTGTTTGCAAAATAGCACATAAATAAAAATTGAAATACGCTCGTGCGCATGTAAGTAAAACCATTTTTATAGTTAATATGGAACATAAATTATTTTATAACATGGAATTATTTAAGAGTACGATAATTATAGTTTAATCAGTAAATTATTATATACAATAAAAACGCGTTCGGGTAAATGTAACTTGAATTCAGGTTGTGTCAATTTCTAATCTAAATTTCTGGTTAGATTAATCTGAATTCAGGTTAATTGACAGAACCTGAATTCAGGTTATATTTACCGAAAAATATAAAAACTTCGTCTATTTTCACATAATAAAATTATTCAACTTGCAAACACCGAAATAGTTTGTATTATTAATCAACTTTTTATTTATTCAAACTGATAATTTTTTTTAAAAAACTGTATACGATAAAAAATAATAGTGAAAAATATTTTACTTGATTTAATTTTCCTGTAAAAATGTTTCTTACCTTCGACATCTACTTTTTTCATTATCATCGATCTTTTCTTTATTAAATATTGTTAAAGTTCAAATGAATTTATTTATGAAATATAATATAAAAATCTTCCATAAAATGCAATTATTAAATTATGGAAATTAATTTATAAAATAGAAATAAAAACTATTCAAACGTCAATTTGGAACTAACGATAACAAATAATAATGTAATAAATGTAAAAATACAATGTTACTAAAATTGCTTTATTCAACGTTGTACGATGCATATTAACAATATAATCAAATGACAGCATCGTTATCATCACACTGAGTCGCTCTTCTCCGATACCGTCTTATCTGTGTCACGCCCGTTACATTATCGTTTTCATGATCGTCGTCTTGGTCTAAACTCATATTACAAATTTCTGTCGACAGATCAATCTCAACTGCGATATTGTTGCGGACAAAAGTGCCGATTTACGATAGCGCCTTAAGTTTCATACTCAACGGTATGCCGACTTTATCCAATAGCCAGATAATGCGATGGCTTTTTTTATACCAACTCCTTTCTCTCGTTTTGTTTTCGCGGTGCATTCGGTAACGTTATTCGTCATTTCGTTTGCGTCTATGGATTGCGTTCCGTGCATATTAAAGTAGTCTAGTGTCTGGAGCCTTGAAACTTCACAACGGCGCCATATTTCTTTCAGCAAGTTGGCGGCGAAAAAAGTATTGATATAATAGACGTATTCGTAGATTGGCCATTCGAAGAATTATTTATGAAATTTGATTTCTTTAATTTCTTTAAAACAAAAAAAAGAGAGAAAAAAGGAATTCAAAGAAATTAAAATAAAGTCAGAATTTCTTTTAAATGAATAACGAAAAAATTTTGTTTCGCTAATTATAATTGATACAACTGTTGATGTAAATATATAAAAAATGCAATTACAAGTTGAAAGATAATTGGACAATGAGTTTGCAATTTTGCATAAAAATATAATCTCTGACACGCCTATTCAGTTGTCATGTAAGTGTCGTTTTCCACAGTTCGTCAATTTTAATTATGGTTTTTATTTATACTTGTGGCACAATGCCGTTTACAATAAGCCTGTCACCTATTCAATTAACGTTTCATGGCCGAATACTTCAGTGTCTCATGCTTGTTCTTTAGTCCATTAATTCGCAGTGCCTAGTCTGCTACAATGGATTGCCAATTACGACCTTAGAGCTGCTGACCGTAATTTAGAATTGCTAATAAAGCCGCTAGTCAAATCATCTAACTCATTCAAAAGTCAGTTTCATAAGTGTAGAATGAAGAAAAAACTCTTTAAAAAAGATAATTAAAAATTACCTACATCTTCATAAATTCTTCCCTTTAAAAATCATCTCCAATCTGTCAATCCTCTAATGTCTACATTGAACCTTTACAAATTTCAACGGTAAGCAATTCCCAAAAATGTCTTTAAAAAGATAATATACCCTTGCCTTTAAAAAGCATCATCAATTTGTCAATCCTGTAATGTCTACATTGATCCTTTATCCAAAACAAATTTCAACCGCAAGCTCATATTTTAATGTTGGAAAAAAAGACGAAGAAGAAGACGAAGAAGTTAAACTGCCGAGGGTTACGATCGTGTCACGCGCTGGTCATTATGAAACTTGAGAAATGACTGTTGATACAACGCTTGTAATGTTCATCCGCAATTACTATACCATCTGAAATGTCATACGTCGTTTCTCATCGTCATTACTTCCTATAAGCGCGGAGCGCCAGTGATTTGCAGTCGGTGTTGACTTAGCGATAACAATAAGAAAGCGTCGTATTTCGAAGAGTAAGAACTCCGCACCCTCTAGACAGGCAGCTGTATTTTTCGGTCAAGGGCCTCGAGGGAGTCTGTCCCCCCTCCCCAGAGTCAGGGTTCAACCCTTGGTGTCTTCCACCCTTTTGCCGTTGTTTCCAGCCAATAAGTAAAGCCCAAGAAGTAAAAGTGAACAAAGAGAGGAGAAATGAAAAGAAGACACGCATCTCAAGGGTCAACAAGACTTGCTGAGGCCACATTGATATTTCAGGCGCGTCTTTGCATCACCAGCGGCATACCTTAAAAACGCTACATCGTCCCCTGACGACGAATTATGGCAACGAATAAATGGAGGCTCAACGTTATTTATCAACTGCACGTCCGTTTCCATTCATCGCACTTCAGCAGCTCGAAGAATTTTCAAAGGATCGCGCGCTTTTTTTTCTATAATAAATGGTTATTTGTCATTTGAATCTGTAGCACGTATTCTGCATAGACCAGTTTTGTAAACCTTTCCAATGAATAGATGAACAAACAGAATGTGTCTCTAATTATAAATATAAAAAGAATTCTAACAATGAAAGTGAAAAACAATCTTTTTTTGCAGGCTGAAAGTAAAAGGTTATTGTAAGTATAGCAATTTTTCTGACGGTCATTGCTGGTTATGAGCATTTAGGCAAACAAGAAAAGTAGCATTTACAAAAGTTAATACCCGTTGGTATAAGAAATAAGATGGAGTAGTTTTCGATTACGTGTAAGTAGTGCGAATATAGATAAGCGATAATGTACTTTTTCTCTGCCGATGCTAAGTAGACAAATGTTTGCCTCCATGCTTTCACGTTTATTAGGTGCTCTCTGCCGTTACACACGAGTATAAGCCAACGTTACACGAGGAGTTGCGAGCGCACATACTTTTTGAAATATACGTGATTGGCGAGTAAAACATCATGTAATAATTAAAAAGTAAAAGTTTGTATTATAAAAACATTATATTATATTTTATTGAAGAAAAAAGATTAAATAAATAATAAAAAATATTATTGACTAAGAATAATTTAATTAGATTTTTTATCAACATATTCGTTAATATTAATAACAAATGTCATGTTTAGGATAAAATTCATGAACGTTAATAAAAACATTTTGCCAAAAATTAAAAAATATTTACTCTTACCATGTTTTTAATTTGTAGATTACAATTTAATTTTTATTCACAACTTAAAAACAGTCCTATTATTTTATTTTATTGCACACACATGATAAATGTTTTATTTTCCGAAGTCAAAAAGCAGTTCTGCTGATATACAGGAATGATTCAGAAAAGTGGAAGTCCTTATGCAACGATAATTAATAGCTATCAAACTGTTTTAAAGCATCGGCTTACATTATTTCGAATAAGATTAAAGTCAGATTTGCTTTAATATGAGCAGAATCTGTATAGAGTCTGGGCATTAATAATAATTGAACAATAAGATTGGTTCAAACTTATAGCAGAGAGAAAGTTAAATCAAATTTGAAGACGTAACAAGTTTCTGGAACTATGCAGAAGAATCAGTTAGGTACAGAGCTTTGAAATAACATCTTCTACAATTTGAATATCGAATAATTTAATATATAGCTCCATCGTGCAACAGCGATCTTTTTTTGAATACATGTTGGTTGATTAGAGCAGATCGTTTTGAATAATTTGGAATTATTGTTGTGAGAACTGTTGGGTAAGACAACCAGGGTTTAACTATTCATAAAAGATTGCTTGTTTGAATAATTTTTTAGAAAGCTCTTATGAATGTAGTTTTGCAATGGATAACTCACTTGCACGTAAGTTATTAAAACGATGCTCTTATAAATTGAGCTAATTTAGCTTTGAAAAATTTTTTACTTGGGAATACGTCTTGTCGTTTAGACGAGGCCTCTCCTAAAAGTGTATACTATTGTATTCGTTTACTTTAGTATAAACTTTTTTATGCAGATTTTTGCAATTACTTTTTTCATTCTCAAAGTAATACGCGTGGATCTTTTTACATGGTGATGATTATTCATCACTTTTCACGTTCTCTCATAAATGAAAGATCTATACATAGTTTGTAATCATACAAGAGTTTCTCATATATGGTCTTTCCATGTATGGTTCCTACAGAAATCCATGCATGATGTAGTTTATATGTTTTAAAAATGCAAACAAACTTCATGTATGGCCCATTTATGGTGGGTCCATGTATGCCGAATTTACACGGATCATACATACTTCACCTTTACTTGTGCCATGAGTGAGCCAGGTAAAAATTTTTTCACGGATTAACTTTTCCGATAACGTCGATTTCTTGTTTAATAATATGCGCGCTTTCGACGTATCAACTACCTGTTTGTGATAAGGATAAGAAGGCTGTTATTAAGCTAACTGCCATAAATGTCATTGGTACATAATTAAAATATCCGTATTGCAAATAAATAATACCCAGCGTAGTAATTTAAATACTTTCATTATATTGAATTGAAAACTTTGTTTTTGCTTTTTATGTTCAATAATTGATTTAAGTATTCAATTATAAAATGTTTATTGTATAAAACTTTTGTAATTGTTTTTTATGGTTATTTAAATAAAACCATTTTACAATATAATGAAAATATGTCAGAACTAATTTTTTAACCTAAAAAGTGGGTTTTTTGAGTTTATTCATCTTATAATAGACAGGAGATAATAAGTATTAAAATATTCCACGATGTATTTCGGAGTAAGTTTAAAAATACAAGAAAAAATAGAGAAGTGAGTAACATGGAAACTGCAGCAAAATTATAGTGTTAAGCATTACGTATGTGTTCTGTGGTACCAGGTTTGAGAATTTATGGTTTAAGAAGTCGACGATGAAAGTCTCATAAAGTGTACAGTGCATCGAGAATATATTTTTCTTTTTAGGTTTTGCTACACACATATTTTTTGTGTATAAATAAAAATCAATAATAATAAAATGACAATGAATCAATATTAAAAAAACAAGAAAAATATTTTGCTTACTGTACGCAAATAATTTTTCTTTTAAACATTGCAATTACTAAATAAATATTTTGTTGTGAATAATTTTGAGTGGTAAATTTAAACTTATATAACAATTTTGAGTAGTAGAAAGAATTAAAAAATCATTGCTTCATTTCAGTGAAGGGTTATTTCTAATAATATTAGAAATATCCGTTTATGAAACTAATAATGTTTTGGAAAAATAAAATAAACACTTTCAATATGTATTGGTTTGAATATTTCACCGGAAATACAAAAAACCTTATGAGGCGTATAATACTGTGCGGCTATTTCAGAATATCACCGGCCGCACACGACTGTTGGGTGTATTTCTATTTCACTATCCTGTGCGTATGAGCGTGAAAGTGGCGAAAATGCGACATCGCTAAAGAATGTTTTGGTCAAAAGAAGCATAAAAATTTGTCGAGCAAAACACCCGACTATTCGTACGTTAAAATACATAAATATTATTGTAATTACAAAACAAATAAAACTTGTATGTTTTTTAAAACAACCTGAATGTATCAATAGCAGTAATTTTTTTCTAAACCACATCAAATTTGGCTTGAATAAAAATAACAAATTCTTAAAATAAGTATAAGATTTATTAATATTGTTTGCAAGGTTTTTAGACAGAAATAATAAGACAGACTTTTACTATATGTTTTATTTCGTTTGTATATCATAGATATAGCTTATGAGTATACTTCTACATCAAGTTTCGAAAATGGATACATTTACATTCATTGTCACTGGATTACTCTTTCGTCGACACCTCTCACTCACATCGTCTAATACTAATTTTAATAGTCGGTAAACACGAGACTTTGTTATTTTTTTTATTACTTAACTTGGTAGGTAGAAGGTAGGTGTATTTTAGGATAGCTATGCTCTTTTTTATCGCTATTATTTTTTTCTAGTGTTACATAAATTAGGTATGTATGGGTACTCCGCAAGAAATGCATGCTGGATTCACTCATCACTAGAACCTTTCTGCGACTTGTTTGTCGCGTACACAAAGAGTTCAAGCTATGTTAATATTTACATCAAGAAACGTGAGTCTAAATCCAGGACTTGTCCATTTTATTATAGGTACAGCAAGGTAACGCAAAAGAATTTTTGTTGTATCTGCTCTAGCATATAGTGGTTGAACGATCATGTAATGGACAATACTTTGAAACTAATTCAAGTAAAAGAAACGTAGTGAAATGAATCAAAAGTTTACAGTCCAGTCCACTAAAACAATACATTGAGTTATCTGTTAAAGACGAGGCAGCTTCATTGCACACAATTCAAATGGCACTTTTTATACATCGCATAAAAGAAAACAAGCGTCGAACAGAGTCAGTAAACAAGCAACGACTGCACGCGCGAACAAACAAAAACATGTTGAACAAATTGTACACAATACAGCTGAGATCAAAAATTCTAGTTCAAAGATAACAATAACGGATAACAGATTATAACGATCAGTCCGTACAATAACATAGTTTCTTTCTTTTTCGAACAGTGTAAATTTTAGCAATTTCATGTCACGTGCAACTAAGAAAAAAAGGATTAAAAAAATTAACAGCTGCCTGTTTAGTCAAATTTTTATAAAGATAATCGTAGACCGGATAATTGACTAGCTTACTTATGAGTGTTCAGTGTCATTACATAAAATTGAATACGGATTTATAATTTCCTATATTATCACCACCAAAACGAGTCTTTAATACAAATATAATATATATAAAAAAAATAATAAGCATTTTCAAATTCAAATTACTTGCTGATTTTTTTAAATAATAAAATTTGACTGAAAAATTTTGTTTATAATATTGTGTTCGATATCTTATAGGATTTTCGTACAAATGACATTCACCGTTTTCAAAAGTCAGTTTTACGAAAACAAACAATGTTATTTAGCATTAAACAAGCGACTTCTGAACTCATGTAAAAATTATATCTTCTCAATCTCTCAAAAGTATCAAATATTTGTTTATCGAGTATAAAAACTTTTTATTTTTGTCTCAATACTTACATCATTAGAAAATAAATCAGCATAAGCATGTATCAAGCTAAAATAATAATTTTACAATAAAAATGTATCATTATTTCATTTTTCATTTGTATTAACAAAAAGAAATTAGTGCCGACAAAATACACAGTAAAAATAAACAGCTCATTAATAAACAATGACATATCTATAAGTATAAAGAAAATATAACAAATTTCATTGCGATCGTACTACGTCTAATTTAATTTATTATTTATTATTCTAATTATTTTGTATTAAACGAAGTTGATATAGATTTAATTTATATCAAATATATTTAATTTCACATTTTTCACGCTGTTCATTCATTCGGAACATTCATTCAAGACACATTTGTTCAATTATGGTCATTAGTTTGGGAACTAAACCTTTTATTTTGAAAAATTTTTTGTTAAACTAAATTTCTTTGTAATATTTTGAAACAAATTTAAAAGCATTCAAAAAAGGAAAGAAATGTACAATATTTTAAGATAACTGACATTCCAAAAGAAATGAGTAATTTATTTTATACTATACTTCATATTTATATTCTAATCATTTAATTCGGATTAGAGAAGTTCTTTTGCAACACCCAAATGAGTTTTACTTTTGTTTATGAAACCCATTTTCAGTCACAAGTTTGGCAAGTTTTCAGGCAAGTTACACTACCGGAACGCATTTTAATTATCATTATAATTACTCTGCTAGAATTAAAAAAGTAGCTTTGAATAAAAAATCTGAGTTATGAAGACCTGTAACATATTTTTCAGTGTTCAATAAAGCAACTGTAAATTACTTTTAAATAAAAATAAATTAATTTACATTGCAGCTGTTAGCAAAATATGAATTGCATTACAAAAGTTTATACCCTATCTATTTAAATACAAAATATTATGTAATTTTACTCAAAAAAGGTATTCATATTATTATAGAAAAGTTTTAGCTTAATATTATATATCAGACTCGTTGTCATTCAAAGTGTTAACGTTACATTTATACTATTCGTTCGCTTTCACTAATATAATATAACACTATAAGTTTCATGTAAATCGAAGCCTTCTGTACAAATCGCACTCCAATAATTCATTATTATTACAGTTTTACGTATATCTATGCTTGGACGTATTGGCGTCTGCGCCTCGCTAAATAATAATTATTAATATTCAATGTTAATATCATTGTTGCTAATATAATCGTAATGACGTGCAACATCAAACGTAAACTAGCGATAGATTGGACCATAATACATAATATTCAAGCTTTCTACAAATAGTTACACCACCGCCATTTTTCAGCTGAAATTTCATTTTTTTTTGTTTCTTCCTCACTTTGACGTATACATATATGCCGGGGTGGGCTTGGGCGTAATCACATTTTTTGACGTTTTGCAAATCAATCGAAATTCTTCCTCAGAAGACAACAGTACATTAAATTTAAAAAACGTTTGGACGCTAATCTAACTTTTTTCCATGTTTGGTATGTAGAAAGTAATAAAAAAAAATAAATATGAAGTGGCCATATCGCAAATTTCTTATTATAATACTTGCAAACGAACTTCACCAATTTCGATAAAGTATTACGAACAATGTCGCGCAAAATACATTAATATTTTATCAACATTACTCTAACGACGTCTTTATTGTTTTATTTTTTAATATTACAAAAAAGATTGTATTAGGGATGCACGTTTAATAAAATCTGATTGTAACTTGATGAAATTACAAATTATAAATTTTATTATTAATTTTTTTAAAGAAAATATGTGACAGCAAACAAAAAGGCATTATTTTCCAATACCAAAAAACTCTGAACGTCGCGTATTTTAAATTTACGTACTTAAGATCTTATTCGTTACGCTAAAATATTATTACGATTATATTTGTATAGATGTCTTGCTATGTGGATTATAAATGAGTGTAATATCGCACGGATTCGCAGTGAGTGACTTAATTACATATGGGTATTATTTATAATAGTATTTTTAAGGTTATTTAGGAGTAGATTAATAATATTTAATGTGTCTTTTTTTTGTATATAATCTACGGATATATTTTTACGCATTTTTGTCCTTTTGAATTCAGATGTCTATTGGAGTTGCTTTTTTCTCAAATTTTATTTTTCTACTTAGATTGTGGGTCTGTTCTTTATATTCTTTTTTCTTGTTTTTTGTTTCTTTTCTATTTTTTTAAAGTTACTTTTTAAATTTCTTCACCTTCGTTTTTTTAACATACATCAAACTTTTTCCCCGAAACATTATACACACCGGGCTCTCTATCTCTCTTTTTTCACTCGTACAAATTTATTTTCCATAACCGATACATTTATATAAAGATTAGAGCTTGTATTTTAGCATGACATCCCGACGAATGGATTTGCATTATTAATTATAATTTGTCTTTGTTGTTATTATAATTTTCAAGCCAAAGTTTCGTTTTTTAATTAACATTTGTTGTTACATCCATTTGTCGCGGTGACAATATAAGAAAAATTGTATTGGACGATGTAAAATGTTTATCTCTTTAAATCTTGTTAGAAATAAGTTTTGCCTTCACTTTTCTTTTATTTCTTTTAATTTTTCGCAATTAGAGACTAATTAAGCGAATATCAACAACTGGCACTACATCTAACGGAAGGTCTACCCTGACACCAAATTACGTATTTAATGTACTATGAGTTTTATTACTCGTCCGTGAAGTATCCGATATTGCATTGACTTTTTTCGAAATTTCAATTGAATCTCAAGCTCCATTAAAATCCCAAAGGAAGGTGCTGCCTCGGACTGTAAGTCGTTTTCATTTAAACATGTTTCGGTTTGGCGCGCAAAAGTTTACGACGAGTGAACCGTATCGTTTAATAAGGAAATATGCAATTTTTTTATACGCTCAATTAAATCGGTGAAAATGTTTGTGTGCACGTTAATTAGTAGTTCAAAGTAATTAATGCATTTTGCTATTGTAAAAATGTGTTTGAGCAATGTGAATAAAAATTATAACTTATAATGTCTTGTTTCTGTTATCTAGCTCATCTGCTCGTCGTAAATAGAGCATATTTATCGCGCAGCTCTCGTGTCACTCGTTACTCAGCCATATATCTCATTAAACGATAAAAAAATGTTTTTCATGTTCTCTGCGTTAAACTGTGTAACTCATTTGGAAAGAAAATAATTTAAATCTGGTCTTGTAATTTGTTGTTATATTTGTTTTTTAACTTAAAATACATGTTCATATAGATACACACCATTGTCCAAAATTTGTGTTTTTTTTTCATCCAAATTAATATAAAAAAGTTTATCCAAAATATAACAATTTTGTACATAAAGATTCAACGATCATAAAACTCATTAACAACAATGTCAGTCGCTTCAAAAACAAATGAAACCGTCAAATTTAGACTTTGTTAAAGTCCTAAGCAGTCAAATGTTCAAAATTTACAAAAATAATGGATGAAAGTTTCTTTTTTATTTTTTTTTGTTTCTCATAAATTATGAAAATTGCAAATGATAATCACTGTTAATTGCAATTTGTCATTAATAACGGAAAAAATGTTAATTATAAGCTGCAATTATTGAGTCAAGAATTAATAATTTTTCGACTGAAATGGACTTTGATAAAGTCTCGTTTAGATCATAATTTAACAACATTCAAACAAACTGGGAATGCAAATTTTCCGGAATTCAAACAAAAATTACAATATATCACTCGTATAATAATATAAAAATGTATCTATACATGTACAATATATATATATATCTCTAAAATGTCAAGATTGCGAATTTGGTAAATTGATAACCACTTAATTTACTTGTTAA
>JABFPM010004362.1:0-12754 GCA_022817325.1 Idris sp. 1 HC-2018 | reverse complement strand
AATATGAAGTAAATATATATGAAGTGAATATATAAATAAACTTAATTTTAAATTTAGTTGTTTTGGAAAACAGAAGCATAGTTATTTTTAGATTATATTAATATTGCGCTAAAATCATTCATCATTTTTTTTTGTTGGTTATCTGACACATAACCCTACCATCTTTATATCAACTGGAAGTTATGATATACATCTATAAATTATAATTTTTTATTAATTTGTTGAGGATCTGATATTTTGTTATTATTTATTATACCTATATTTTCAATTTGAAAGAAGAATTTTATCAATAATACAATTTAATTTTAAAATTTTCAGAAATGAATCTTCAAATATCTCTGGAAAACTCTAAAAAAAATTTCTGAAAAAGTCTAAAAAACTATTAAAAATTCATTTGGACACTACGATTTATAGATTCTCATACTATTTGTTAAAGATATTTATCAAATTTTATTAATATTTACAAATTTTCTGTCATAAATTAATAAAAATCTCTGAAAAATATTTGTAGATCCTTAAAAAATGTTGAAATTGGGATTTTTCAGATTTTTTCAATTAATTTTGCAAGTTTGTTAGAGTTATTAATCAAAGATTTTTAAAAACATGTCCGAAAAGTTTATAAAGTTGTTTATACAAATCAATCTAGTCTTAAAATATATCTTAAATTTTTTCTCAAAGAATGTTCATCAAATGTTTTCCCAACTTGTTTAATCAATTTATTTGCCGAATATAAACAATTTTCAATCACAGTTTTACGAAATGATGTTCTTTCAAAATGTCAATTTATTTTATAGATAAAAATGCCAGTACAGATAATTTCGCAAGAAAATTCTTCACTGAAATTTGCTGACAATTATTTTTAAATTAAAAAATTCCTTTCGCACGATTTTTATACAAACATATAGTAGCTATTTTATTAGGCAAAAAGATTGGCAATATTAAAGTTGAAGTAATTTTTGTGTCTAGTTATATACTGCGCGGAAAATTGGCCTGACGTTTGCTTTAACCTTCGAAACGGAATTTCTTTTGCCTCATCAAAATGAAATGTTTATTCCCGGCGACTGAGCAGAACGTCCGAGCAGGAGAAAGGAGCGACAAAAATCTCACGCCGCGTCCAGAACGCATTTTCATATAATATGCAAGTGCATGCGAAATTATCCTTGACAAGTGACGTGTTTGTGAAACAGTTGTCCTTGTCACTTTGGCTGCATCCGGAAACGTCGCTGGCTCACGTTTTTCCGTATTTCTGCTGCTTATCGCGTGACTGCGCCCGCGCGTAACTCGCATTTACACGGCTCGAAGCGCGCTCGTAACAAGTCAATGTTAACATATCACTGACATCTTATCAAATTCCATCACACCTCTGAACGTTTACTTTATTTCCGTTTTTTTGTTCCTCTTTACCAACCAATTTAGTTCTTTTTATATTTGCATTTTACAATTGCATTTCATAATAAACCATTTACAAGTTAATTCCTTTAAAATAAAAAATAAGATAATTTATAAGATAATTTTTTGTTTAAGTTTATTTAAAAATTTTGTGTAAAAAACTTGTTAATCGAAGAAAAAATAAAAATTTTTACTTTCCGAGATTTGAATTTTTATATTTAGCCCGCCTTTTGAGGAAACCAGGTTAGCTAACTTCAAAACTTTTTACATTCTTCAATTTGTTGAAAGAAATAAAAGAAATGATACAAAAAGCAAGTTTTGTTCAAAGTTGGCCAACCTGTCTAACTAAATATTTTTTTCATTTATCCAATAAGTAAAATTTTCTTATTGCAAATCGAGCTTTGATATAGTATGAATGTCATTTAAATGAGAAAGTCAGATGAATGTCCGCTTCTGATCGCATTACATCAAATATTAAAATAAAATTAATTACATATTACATGATAAGCAGAAATCAAATCTCTTAATCTTAATTTAAAACTTGTATGACAAATGAGAAAATTAAAATTTTCTACAATTTCACTTCAGTTTTGTTTTGTTTGTTTTTTAAATATAATAAAATTAAGGTATTTGTTTTCAAATTTATATTTTTTATAAATAGAACTCAACAAAAAATGTCAACATTTTTATATAATTAACATATACTGTTTCATAACTGAGAAAAATATTACAATTGGAATTTAATATAAAAAAATGTCAAAATAAATTAAGAAATAAATCAAGTATTTCGCAGTAATAGTAATTTTTAATTATGTCATAGATTTAAGTTGACTTGCGGTGTTAAGAAACAAAAACTCACGTTGTATATTTTAATGTCATTAAAATTGTAACAAGAGTTATCATTGAGTTAATCGCGGCTTCACATAATGAAATCGCATTTTTTTCTATTCGAAATTGACATTGCAATGTGTGGATTTGACGTTACGCTTAACATTAAATGGAGTCAAAGAAAATAGTTATAACTGTCATGATTCCATTAAAGAGTATATGTATAACTGTTGCTCAGGGTTCTTATCGTCCGAGTAACATACGTGATTAAATCGTGTCATGGCGAAACAATAGAATCAACTTGGGTCCCGACACAAACTCGATTAACTTGGGAATAAACCAATATTAAATTGTGAGAACTATTAATTTTATCTGACAATCAAATTCGATTAGCCAGTACTATCAGTTGACAAGTACGAAAAATAACCTCAAAATTTGATCAAAACAAAGTAAGTATATAAACTGTATAGTTAATTAAGTATCTAACCTAAAAGTATTTAGAATAAGTTTCTTATCGAGACTTTGCAATACAAATAATGAATGTTAATAAATTTAACCTAAAATAGTAATTTTAAGAAATGAATAATTCTTACGTTACAACCAGTATTTTGTTTGAATAAACATAAATGTAGGTATATTTTTGCTGGTAAATTCAATACAAATTAAAATTTAGGGATATTTGTAAGTAAATATTTTATTTTAAATAAAATTATACATATTGAAATTTAAATGTTGACAATAAAATTATAAAAATCTCTTAAATTATATAATAATTAAGTTAAAATTATGTTACTAAATTAAAATCATATTTGTAAATATTTAATTAATTTTATTTTAAAAATAAGAAATAACCACTAGGCTAGTATGGACAAAAATTAAAATCAACTCGTGATTGTTACTTGAAATTGTTCAAACTACCTCTTAATGAAATCTAAACTTAAATACTTTTCCATAAAAAAATTAAATTCTCTTGAATTAAACATAATTCTTCTAGTTGCAAAATAAGAAGAATATACACGAAACAATGAGTATGTAATATGTTAATTAAGGCCCCTCAAATTGGATGCTTGCAAAATTGGTCTAGATTGTGAGTTGAGCCGAGGTGTCTCAATTTGTTGAGAACAAACTAATGAATTATTTGGAGATGCGACCTAAAATTATTATTATTGTGTATACACACACACATATATATACATATGTACGATTCCCAAGAATTTCACGAAACGCAGCCAAGTGCGGTTCAGAAAAGGGAAGAGATATCATCGGACGCGGTTGCATAAGGATGAAAGTACCTCGTAGCGACTGACTGAGTAAATAATAACGGTTACATGGAGACGTACCTCTTCTTCTCGACTGAAAGCGTTGTAATGAGCAAGCACAGCAACCTCGAGGGGCATATTCTATGCTTCGCTGCTGTTGCACACCATAAGATGATGCTCAAAAACTTCTATTGATTATTACGTTATAACTTTTACCTCTGAAAATTTTTTAATTTTCTAACAAAAAAGAAAAAAATTATTGTTCTCAAATTTAGATGATAGAAATTCAAGAAATTGAGTTTTACATGTAATATTTTGTAATAATAAAATTCCACACAGAAAAGTACATTTTTTTCTATATAAAATAAAATCATGAAATGCCAAAGTCATGATATTGAACATCATCAAATATTTCGCAAAGCATATCTCGCAAGATATTTATATATAGTTTATCTTATAAACTGATTCGATTCATCGATTCTCGTGACAAAACGATCGAAGCACTTTCCAACAGGAATAATTCGAAGAGAAAAACATAACTGTTTCCGGTGTTGTTTTTAATACACAAAGAATTTCCTTATTCTGTACTTCTCTCTGGCCAAGTGGTTATTTCTTTTTTAAAGTAAATTTTTCACATACAGATAATGGTGTGGTCATTTTTTGTAACATTGGAAAGTAAATATTGAAAGTGAAGAGATATTTAAAGTTCGAATAACAATCATCAATAACAGCAGACAATTTTTTATATTACCTATTTTAAATCTTTATGGAAAGTGATAATTTAAAAATGTTGATTACTGGAGTACAAAGTTAATTGCTTTTAATGTAATAAATAATTGGATAATTGTTAGAACACATAGCTCGAAACATAAAGTATTATGTAGTATAGGAAAAAAAATGAAGACAACTGTTCTGAACTTATATAGTCTTCAATTCTGCACAAAAAAAGTAGGTTTAGTACGTTGTAATGCAACTCATACACAATGTTTCCTTTTTGGAATTAAATGTACTACATGGTCAGCGACAAATATTTTTTTGAAAAAAATTTAATTTAATGTACCCAATGACCCATTCCAATAGCCCGGTCATAAATTAATTTTTTTGTAGAAAAATGTTTAAAAAAATGTATACTTGAAAAATTGGCAAGTATAAAATAAAATTATTCAAGTCCATAACGATATAAATAAAGTTCTTTATCTCAATTAAATCGTACAATGGATTATTTCAGAAAATAATTCTATTGTAAGTGCAATTAAATGAAACAAAAAAAAAGGGAAATACGGTGAATCGATTATTTTATCTTTGTGAATCATAGAGAGCTCCTTTATCTCAGTGAATTCCAGTTAAAACTGTTCAAGCATTTCCTAGATTAAGCAACAAACAACATACAACCGTTGGCTATTGTAAATTTGCTTTGCCGGAATCGATATACCTGATTCAATAGTAACATATTTAGATCCGAAGCTAAGGCTCCTTAATTAGCCGGAAAATAACCGTATCTTGAAGCACGATGACAGAATCATTGATATGGGCAACAGGCAAAGATAATTTTTCATTTCAACAAAGAAATGAATTTTCTATGTTCAGATATTTGCAACTACAGTTAAATTTACAACAAAATTCAATACAAAATTTTAATTAATTTAAAAAAAAAATTTTGAGAAAAAAGAAACCACTTTGGCCGGAGAGAACTACTAAATTGATTTTTATTCTAAATAACAATTTTTAAAATCTATTAAATTCTTTTAAAAAAAGGAATAACCACTTGGCCAGGGAAAAATACTAAACGAGAAAACTCTTTGCATATTAATGTAACTTTTAGCAGAAAAATTTAAAATATAAATGTGCCTATTTCTGACCATGAAAAGTAAGCAAATATAATTTTTAATATTCTTGTAAGGTTCATTTAACATTTTTCATCAATTTGAGCTAAATTTGTATTATTTTTTCTTCACAGTTATTTCCTATAGACTTTTATTATTTTAGTTGTTGTCATTAAATGCAAATCATTTTTGCATGGAAGTTTCCAATAAAAGCAACATTTCATCTATCACGGTGACTGTGAATGTCATTTGTTGTAACATGCAATACTTATTGCACTTTCAAGGATGAAAACGCTTTTCCAATATAGGTAAGTATATGTATAAGCAGAAAACCTTTTGACATTCTTCCTGCTAACGGAAAGCGATCGTAACTTGGAAAGTTGTAACAAGGACGAGCACAAATACGACAGTTAATTCACATATGTCATTATAATTGTACATAATTAGCACCTTATGCAACACGTGAAAACAAATACCCCCTCGTTAGAATAAACCGTAACAAGTCTAATAATGAAATTCACAGCTAGCTTGAAACGATTTAAAGTTAAAATTCTCTGCACATTGAATTCACTAATAAAAATTGTTTTTGAAATGTCTAACAAACTTTTTAAAACAATAAAAACCAATATCTATGGAAGGATTTTTGATCGAACCAATTTTAAAGTTTTTGTTTACCATTTTTTTGCTATAATTTTCTTAATAATTTTTTTTCAAATTTTAATAATAGAAATTTTATATCTATCAATTATATAAATATTATTAAAGTTTAGTAAAAAAGAAAAAAACTAAAAAAACATAATAAAAGTAATTTCTTATGAGTTTTTATTTTTCTTTTATGTTAAGTTATTTTATAAAATTAAATATATATTAATACGTAAAGTTTAATATATTTAATAAAGTTTGAATGATACATTGACTATAATTGTAAGTACTGAGTGAAGCTAAAATGAACAATCGGTGCATATTCAGATTGCATGAAGACTGTTGTATTTGCACAAGGCACGATGTAGTCTTTTTGAATAATCTTCATGACATCGGGAGACCTTATATTTTTTTCCACACAATTTGAAAATCCGAATGGACTGACTCCATCGCTTGCTCACTGTAAAACGCTAGTCCAGTTTTCATTTCTTCGCAATAATCAGGCACGTGAAATAGAACAGCGTAAACTTTAGGGGTAATTGATATACCCAATTCTAAGTAACTTGATTGAAAAGCTGCAATCTTAGTCTTAAAATCTTGTTCAAAAGTTGTTCTAAAACATGCGTGAACAACAGCTCTAAAATCTTCATAAGGTTGAATGTACTTCAAACAACCCAAATTACGGCATCTAGAATGCAGCAAGTCCGATTTGTTTAACAACAACTTACATGCATTCCCATTAAATGACGAATTACCGTTGTTAATCTGATGTGTTACACAACATGATTGGGCCCATTGAAGAGCAACTTCTTCAAAATCAGTTAATAAATGATTATACACTTAGCATTAGATGTAGTTCAGGCGGTGGAATAATTTCTAAAAACGTTTTGTCTTCATGAGTAGAGAAAATGGGAGAGTGAATACAGTTTTTATATTTCTTTTCATCAGCTTTCTTTCCTCCTGATTCCTGCCATTCCAGATAATTTTGTAACGTATTACCGATTGTTCTATAAGGAGCGCACAAATTCAATTAAGTCTTTTTTGCGTAACACCATGTGCATGGATAGAGGTTGCTATGGGATATTATCCCAACCATGATGTTAGCAAGCTTTAAGTCCGTGGAGACAGTTCCTTCAAAATTATTAATTCCAGTAGCTGACCATAATTGTGATACTTTATCATAGTTTTCTTGAGAACATTGCGCTAATACCAGTAGTTTATTGACACCCGAATCTCGAAATTTGTTTGCACAGATGCCATCATTGTAGGTTTGTCTCTTCTGATGACTCTCGTTATTAGTATTAATTGATTGAATTGATAGACAAATTTTTAAAAAACTGCAACCTCCATCTATCCCAAATTTTAAATTCACATCAAACACATTTCTTTTTCCTTGGCATAATTAATGAAATTTTTCAAATCTATGCAATAAGCAACTGTTTCAGTAACTTCAGAAGTTTTGTCAGCTTTGACATTCGATAGAGTGAATTGCTTAACATCAAAAATTCATCTGCAGAGTGTTAAATCAGTTAATTTTTTCTTTAAATGAGGTTCTACGACATTTCTGTTATTTGTGGCCACACGTGATGTTGCAGCGATTTCGATTGTTTTTTTCCCACTCAGATGGATATTGTTTTGAATCTTTAAAAAATCTCCAGCCGATAAAAGGTACTGTTGAGATCACTTTAAGTGTGATGTCGTACCAACAGTGACCTGAAGACATTTACCACCCTTTGGCTGGATTAAGGATAAAGGTTTAGTTTTATCATCAATTTCATTCAGCTTCGTTTTCAATAAAGAAGCAGCAACTTGATCAACAACTTTTGGCCCAGCTTGTATAACAGCATCAGTCAGATTTTGTAGTCGTGTAGTAAGATTGCATTTATGAGAAGTTGTGAGAAGTCCAATTAATGAAAAATAGTGGCTACATCGATTTTCAACAGAAGGTCGATTGGTTTCATCTTTGAAAAAGAAATTAATTAAGATATCAAAACATGCTACTTACTAGAGTATCAGAAATCATTATTTGTATATTAACCTAAAGTACTCAAATTTAGTACAAATTTAAGGGCTTGTTGCTGCTCAAGTAAAGTCTTAGAATTGGTGATATTTGCTATCCATTTAGATGTAGGTGCCGGAGCTAATTGGCAAATCTAACAGTTACAATAAGAACTGTCATTAGACCTGGTTTCGTATCTCTTTAAGTCTGTTAAGTTTTGGAAGGTTCAAATTTTCAGTTTTATCTGTTTGACGATAGCAATTCCTTTTGCAAGTACTGCTTAAAACACAAGACAATCTATCATCACTTGCATCGTATTAAAAAAATTGTTTTACGTACACCTTAAGTTTACCATTGACAGGAAACATTTCTTTCGTTTTATTCAAGCATAATAAGCATAGTAATAGCGATTATCGTTGTGAGTTCTTGCTTTAGGCATTTTGACAGATACAAACTATTGTTGACAATCGTTTATCATAACTATAAAAAAATGACAATTGACATCGTAGAATTTTAAATTTTAAAAATAAACAAATTTGCTGTTCTTTTAGACAATAAAATGATATTAAATATATTAAATAATCGTGAAAGCTTAAAAAAATAAATTAATTAATATTTTTTTTTATTTATTGTAAATCAACGAAAAGAGGTAAAAAATCACTTCAAAATGATTTAATTCAAAAATCCTTCCATAGATTTTGGTTTTTATTCATGTAAAATGATTTTTGGACTTTTTGAAAACAATTTCTGTACATAAATTCAATGTGCAAAGATTTTTTACTCAAAGTCGTTTCAAGCTAGCTGTGAATTGCTTTTAATTCTTTTTCAAGCCTTGCTTCAGCAGAAATTTTTTCCAGAAAACTGTTGCTTCAACTCCATTTCAGATGAAGCAACACACAAAATTATCATTTTTTTACGTAAAAAGCTTCAACGTCATATCCGTGTTATTTAAGAATTTTTTTTCACAATGATAACAGGATATTTATTGCCATGAGGAAATCCTTCATAAAGATCTTTTTTTCTTCCAGTAATGTGTGAAAGTAAAATTAATCATCCGTTGATAAATAGTCGGTATTTAATAAAAAGTGCTGTGTGGTATTATTACTCAAATATTGATAGCACATGCAAAATGAAACGAAAAAAAGAAAAAACTGATTTCATCGTGAAAAATTATTGTATTAGACCTGATTTAAACGGAGCTATGAAATGTGATAAATGAGAGCTAAATGTTTCTTACAAGACGATAAAAAGTGGAGCTGAGAATGATTGATTAATACAATCGTACGGTGAAGTGCAATTATTTTTCTGCCTGTAGGTAGAAGCAACTTTAAACTTAACATTTTTGTAACTTGTATAATTTTTTTTCAATTTTTCTACTAAATCAATTAACTTAACTAGAATTTAACTTGTGTAATTCTATTCAAATTTAATTATATAATGAACCTTTTCAATTGAATCTTTTAATTTTATGAATGTTTAACACACTTTCTTGGATTAAACTTTTGTAAACTTTATTGGCGCAATAAAAATGTTATTTTGTTTTTTTTTTATTACAAATATTCGATTGGCTTGTATTTATGTTTTCACAAAACGTTTTGTCGCCAAGCAACATTATTAACATATATTTGTCCCAGAATAAAAATGTTCAAAACCGGTATAGTTGCGGCTTATATTATATTGTATTAATCAAAGAAATAATCGTCGCAACCTCAAATTTATCACTGTCGATCATTAAAATGTACTTTTACAAATCGCTCAGCCGTGTCAATTCGCAGTCTACATTTGTTATTATTATTATTTACACGTTAAAAAACATGTGTGCCATTCAAATCTTCATCAACGGTGGTATTGAATTGAAGAATTATTGCTTCTGTGATAAAATTCATAAAATAATTATCGTCATTATAAAATTATGAAAGAAATTCACTTTAAACTTTCTACATAGTTTAGTAAAAAGTGTTTATATATTTTCAACTATAAATTGTTGTTAAATTGATTAACAACAGTGAACAAGATGAATGATGATTTATTTATGTAATAAAAAACTATTAAATGAAGATAACTTGAATAATTCTTATAAAAAATGAAAGTTTTACAAAGTTAAAGTCTATTTATCCTTATTCATGTTAAAACTATATAGTTTTGTTAGTTTTTCAAAAAACTATATAGCTTTTTGGTAAGAAAATTTATAAAATTTTATAAACTATAAATTTTTTTAAATTTCTTTTGAAAATCTTATCAACGATATAGCTTTTTAGTAAGAAATTTCTTAAAACTAGTTTCACATGATTATTTTTTTTTTTTTTTTTTTTTTTTTTTTTAAATTTCAAGTTAATTTTCAAAGATGATTATTACTTTTTAATATAAATTAAATTATCTTCATCATCATTGGCAAATGCATCCCGCATATATATGTAACAGTTAGGAAATGTACATTCAACATGTTATTTACGTTGGCCAAGTTAATTTTCTTCTGCATATTTCCGCTGTCTGGCGCATTTAAGCGACTGCAGTTAGCATTTTATAGAGGAAAATTATACATCATCTAAACCTATAATGAACAACACAAATTGTTGTGTTTACATTTTCTCGTGCCAAAAGAGTGGCTTTTTGCCGAAGTAATGCAAACATTTCACGGATCATATACTTTAATCGAAAATGCAAAACTCGTTTCATCCTCTTAATGGGATCGCGCTTAGCGGTTTTCCTCTCCGCATTTGTGTGCGATACCTGCTTTGTACGCCCACGCAACCCGGTCTTATCGAATGCGTCATTCTTCATTGAACATTCGTCTAAAACAAAAATTCACAACTGCCGTCAAGTTTTGTAATTCAAGCTGCATCCCGCTGCACCCACGTTCTGCCGCGGGAAAAGTGTTCGATTATATGCAAGGCCTCTCTTTTGTCTTCATGTTTTATTGACCTGTCAAAATTAATGAGCCACTTGGTGCCGAAGTCGTTTGTTTTACTCAATAATTGATTGTTACGAAAATTATTTTTAAGCGCCAGGAAACAGCAGATTTTTTTGTGAACATTTTTTCAGTTGCGTACATTTTCAACTTAATTGTTTTCCACCTTTTTTTAAATGTAATTAAACTGCAATACATTTTTTATTTTAAATTACTTTTTAATTTAAATAGATAATTCATTTAAATTAGTACTTCCCTCTGGCCAAGTAGTTATTTCCTTTTGTAAATATAATTTTAACATTTTAATTAACATGACAAAATTCAATTAATTTGACAAAATTATTTGGAACTCCTCTCTGGCCTAGTGCTTATACCATTTTTTAAAATGAAATTTAAATAATTTAATCAATTTTAATACTTTTAATTTATTTGAAAAATTAATTTAGTACTTCTTTGTGGCAATTATTTTGCAATTCAAACATTGCGTAAATTTTCAACTAAATTGTTTTCCAGTTATTTTTAATGTTATTAAAGTGCAATAAATCTTTTTTCAAACATTTTTTAAGTTAAATAGATTATTTTGTAATTTAAATATTTATTTTACTTGAAATAGAAAGTTTGTATCCTTCAAATAATTTTTGTATTTTAAATAGACAATTCTTTTATTTTAAATAATTTTCTTAATTTGCATAACTAAATTGTTTACTGTAATTAGTTAATATTTTAACTTCAAATAAATTTTGTTATTTTAAATAATTTTTATGTTACATTATTAACCTTTGAATTAATTTATTAATGATTATGTTTATTATAAGAAAGATTTGAATTGACACAAAAGCTGTATACTTTTTTTAAAACAGTACTCTTGTAACACGTTTAAGTATTATGTTTGAGAGTACACAATGGATGCCGATTGTACATTAAGATATTAATAAACAATATGAGCCGTGCTTAAGAGAGAAAAATAAATTGCAAAACAAAACGCTCTGCTGTGTATCATCGGAAAATCGAGATGCACAATGCAAGAGTTGAACCTTTCCCATAAATTTCGTTTCAGTATAGTAGTATATGTAGCGTGCACCATTTGTCCAGTCACGCTGAAGAAGGTTCATTTGTTTGCGACTCCGATGGGAAAATGTGTTCATACGTCTACGTATGCATCTATCTGGCAAAACATCGCGTCTGGGAAGTAGTTAACATTTTGGCCTCGTTCTCACTGTGCTCACATATGTGTGGGGGACACAGTTAGGACTCAGGATATAATGCTGTGAAATACTTTGTGAACTAATGAATCTTCGTATTTGGTTAAGGGTTACATCCCTTTTTCCAAAAAGAAAAAAACAGATCTAAAAATTAAATATTGCCTAAAACCAAATTTATCTCAAATAAATTTTATCAAAAGTACTTGTTACCTAGAAATATTTGCCTTGAAATAAATTTGACCGAAAAATAATTTTTACCTGAAAAATGTTATACCTAAAAGTACTAAAAACTTGAAATTTTTTTTAACTAAAAATTCTTTTTTAAAAAAATGATTAATTCTTACTTGTTAATGGAAATTATTTTTGAAAAAAAGTACTGAGAATCTGTTGAACATTTTTTTCAATAAGTGAAAGTAAAATAAATTATGATTAAAGACTGACATGATCTGACTGAAATTCAATTAATATTCCTGAATTGACCTTTAAGTATTTATATTTTAGGATGAAAAAACAAGTTAAAATACATGATTAACAATCAGTAAATTTTAAATTATAAAATGGAAATTGAATTCAGAGATAATTTAACGTTAGTGTTCAATATTTAATTTCTTTTACGTCTGCCATGCAATTCAATGAATTGTATGAAAATCACCCCCAGAGTATTGAGCCATTTATCGCAGTAATTCACACGGTCACTCTCATGC
>JABFPM010004361.1:0-12754 GCA_022817325.1 Idris sp. 1 HC-2018 | reverse complement strand
AAAAAAATTAATTTAGATTAGAACTACTTGAAATGATCCGAATGACATAATAATAATCGTATATGTCGTTGACATAACAATAAACACATATCTAATTGAAGTAGCTGTTGTATATTATAGATGTAATAGCTTTAACTTAATTTCATCGGATAAAACTTTAAATGATTATTCTTTGTGAACTTCAAAAAATATAAATAGATTATTTAAAAGCAAAATATAATCTCATAATATCTTTTTATGGAAAAAACATAATATTCATATTACGCATTAACTCCTTAATTTAACTTTATTAAATACGTAATTATACATTTGTATCAATTATTTCTGATTATGAAGAAAGATAAATGTCAAATAATATGTATATAAAATTATCATTATAGACTGTCATTTTAATAAATACATATAACAATCAAAAATCCTAACTGTTAATCTTTCATTAGATATACATATTTAAATAAAAAATCTCTTTTTCAAGCACTACAATAAAATAGAATATTTTATGAGCATGTTTTACAATGACAAAAATAGTTTCTTCTAGCTTACTAAACTGTCCGGTTTATTTGCTTTAGTATCTTGATTAATTTCATTTTGATCTCACTGCTAAGTGATAATAACAGGTGACATTGCCAAAATTATGTTTTGTCAAATTATCTTTCGAGAATATTTTAAGGATAATGTAAGTAGAAAATAAAAAATAAGCGAGAACAAAAACAGCAATTTAAAATTAATTCTAAAATATCTCTTGAATTATTATGTTGCATATATTTTTAAAAGCTTTAATTGAACCAGACATTTTGGTTAAAAGTTTTATATCATTAATTGATATAGAAAATTAAATTTATGCAATAATTTTAAATAACGAAGCTATATTATTTCATCTTATTACAAAGTTTATCATGAAATGCTTAATTATTTACTGTAAATAATTTACAATCCAAATGTACTGCAGCTTTTTTTAAATTGCTTTTTCTCTCTTCTGTATATTTTAAGGATTATTTGACCTATTTTCCCGTGGTTTTAAAACGTTATGTACGGTCTATCGAGTTGTCTCACTGAAATTTTTAGGATTGTTATTTGCGGCTTCATGTGTACATTCGTGAAAAACAAACTGCAATTACTAGTAAATTAAATTTTTATTAAATTTCTCAACATGAAAAATTAAACTATCCTCAAAATCATTATTTCGATTCTGCGTAGATCTCTAGATTTTTAAACTAACATTTCACAAATTAAAAACAAACATAACATAATTGACATCTCTTGTAACATTTACGATTACACAGCAATCAACAGAAGCAACATCTCGAACCGTGTTTCATAAAAGACCGAATTGAAGAAAAGTGTCGTAATGAGATCAGGCGTACTCGAGGAATCGCAATTACGACAACTCAGCGATGTTAACAATATAATATCTTTCCCTCTCTTTCTTCCCATAATCTATCCTTATGTAATAACAGTAATGTAACCAAATGTATGTAACGCTTGCATAAGGCATTATTCCCCTACCGCCACATTCTATTGTTGAGGCAATAATTGAGTCAAAGAATGAGAATAAATCTTGTCGATATGGTCAAAGTCATGTCCAATCATTTTTGTTCAACTAAGTTTTGCACACTAGTTGACAAATTTTAATGTCTCCATTTGGTTAAAAATTACATGCTTTATGAAATGATAACAATAGACCGTCCCGGAAATCTCATCCTAACTTTTTTCCCTTTTAAACTTTTTTGATACTAAAAACAATACCATAATTTGGAAAATGTTAACACCATGTATTAGAATTAAATGGTGAACTTCACTCTGCGGGGTTACATAACGTGTCAATTTGAGCTACGTTTTGTTGGTATTGCGTGAGAATTGTACAAGCCAAGAGAAGTAGACACCATTTAGCGATTTATGCACGATTTATTGGCAATCGTTTCTGCTGTAAACTGACTGCCGCTGGTGCTTGCATATTGTCAGTATAAATTACCAGATTACGTGGACGTTTGATTGTAAAAGGTGTACTTTTTGATTTGGTCCAAAATTTTTATTCCGATGACATAAAACTGAATTAATCTTTATTAATGCTTTTGAAAATGTTATAATTATTTTTTTTCTCTGTCTCTTTTTTTCTACCGAGTTGTATTTGATCATTTAATTACTAGGTGGCCATAATACCGGCGATTAAGGTTGTGTAATTCATTATTTAATCGGAGACAGTTATTTAATGAATTAAATAACTGATGTAAGTTTTGACGTAATTATTGTAATGATGATTTTTGTGCGACGATAACGTGGGGTTATTGTTAAGCAAATCGTACTGCGAATTAAGACGAAAGAATTTTCTAATGGGATTATGTAAGAATCGTGGCCGTTCGGACCTCTTAATCTGCATTATGGCATAACTAAACCGATTACTGAAATACTGCAGGAATAACATTGCTGTCTTACGAAGTGATGGCCATTAATGCAGGATCATTATTTGAACAAAAAAAATTAATAACAAGACCGGAACGTGGCATTAATTAATTAGAATAATTGTTCTGGGGACAAAATTATTCAACATTGTTATGAATAATACGACTTATTATGAAATACAAAAAGGAAAGAGAGAGAAAAAACACTGCTTAAATCGAATGATAAATTGAATTATGAGAAACGTATATTAGTTTTTTTTCTTTTTTAAATAAACTTATTATATGCTTAAGGATTATGAAATAAGGTTAATTTTGATTCTTATTAATACAAACTGAATCTCAGCAAGTAGCGATACACAATGTCTACTTTTAAACTGTTTTACGCCTTACTCCCACTTGTGAATTACATAATCCACTTTGGGAGGCAAGCGAATGAGCCAGCAAGCACACCCGAGATACTTTCACGTCAGATTTTTATCGTCATTGTAGTAACCTATAACCATACACTATTTAGTCATCACGCTCTCGTTTATTGTTAATTTATAAATGTCGATTTTTTTACGAAGGCCCAGAGATTATTCATTGTCTACAATATAAGCATAGATCCTCGACGCGTAGCAGTGCAATGTTCGTACTTTTCTTTATAGGACATGATGACAGCATCATATTTCATTTATAGATTGATGCTTTTGTTTGCTTTTAATTGGATGTGCCATTGAAATATTAGTCCGTTATTGTTTTGCTTAAATAAGAAAATTTATTCAATTGTTAAACGAAAGTGTATCTTATATTTACGAAACTATTTCTATAAGAAAGAAATTACTAAATAAAATATAAGTTTGACGTCTTCAAAAAATTTTATTTTTTGTATTTCTTAATATTTTAGAGTTTTTTATAGTAAATAAATTAAGATACTATTGAAATAGCAAAAATAAATAAACATATTTTTAAAAATTCATGTAAATTAAAATCATTGCACAATGTGATTGCAATATCAAACAAATTATCGAAATTTTGATTTCCCAATAGTTACTCGAAGTAAAAAAATTGCATTTAAAGAACATTTGTTGCTGCAGGCTATGAAAATGTTGCTTTTAGTATACATTGCTTCATACACTTTTGTGAAATTCTTTTATTTGGCCCTTTAGCAATTAAATTCAACTGTTGATCTGTTCGTATGTAACGATATCTGTGATTTATAGACAGTTTCTTAGACGTTAAAGACTGTTAGGCTTGGCACCAGCATGAGGTGTCTTACAATATTACCACTAGTCTTGGGTACTTGGCGCTTGGGAATCGGTAGTCGAGCTGCTTTTTAAACTTTTATTGTCATGACATTACATGACAATCGAATACCGCGACGTTGATTATGCAAATGCTAAAAGAATAACGGTCGAAATGACAATGATTACGACAGCCAATTACGTTGTTACTCAAGTTAGTTTCATTCTGTAGTTTCATTTTAATAAGTGTTCGAATGAAAAACTGAAAGCAATCTGTAATACGATGTTTTTCAATAACGGAAACAATTATTTTAAATTAATTGATTTTTTCGTTTT
Source organism: Idris sp. 1 HC-2018 (assembly GCA_022817325.1). Lineage (NCBI taxonomy): Eukaryota > Metazoa > Arthropoda > Insecta > Hymenoptera > Scelionidae > Idris > Idris sp. 1 HC-2018. The sequence goes on along the minus strand of JABFPM010004361.1, from coordinate 8,796 downwards.
TTTGGGGGGAGGGGTAATAAAGTAAATAATTTGTCAGCAAACTTGAATTTAAATTATAATTTTAATTAATATAACAAGATTAAATTTTTATATTAAATAATTTATATTTAAATCAGTTTAAACAACTACGCTTTATTTAATTGTTTCATGTAAAATCTTTCTCATTTTATGTTTTTTACATACAAAAATCAGGTAATTTTCTCAGTAACACCTATCGCAAGATTTATTTATATCATAAGGTACTAATACCTAATTGATAGTCAATTAAGATATTCATTGTGCAATATTGCACTGTTTGTATTACATCATTTTATATATTTTTTTAGTTTTATCATTTCAATAAAAGTTTTTATGAAATAAATTTATATAATTATAATTTTCTTATCACAGGTCAAGTAATTTTTTTTATTATTAAAATTAAGTTTATTGTTATACACTGACATTATAGAAATTAAAAATAATTTTAGATAAAGAAAATTCATATTATGACACTCTTAAATTGATTGAAATTTTATTTGTATAGGATTTTTCCAGAATAAATGAAAAATTATATACATATTGTTAGTATTAAGTATTTCCAGAATAAATGAAAAATTATATACATATTGTTAGTATTAAGTACTGAAGACGTTAAATTATAATATAATGTGCATTCTCTTGACGTGAAGCGATTAAGGGTAGAATTCCAATAAACATATTGTAAATAACGAGCATACAGCTATCAAAGATGCAATCACAAATTTTTAATCACACGATCATACTGTCCCGACTTCAAGGATATCTCGAGGCAACGTCCTGCAGGCGTAAGTTACATAATGGCCAATATGGCCGTGAATTTATTGATTTGCTCTTACTGTCTCGTTCAGAACTTTAAAAATATATTTAGGAAGAACATAATTTACTTTTGATAACAATTAAGTTTTTTTAATAAAAAAAGAACAACGACAACAAAAGAAAACAATAAAGACAATTGACTTTAAGCCCTTTTTATTTTCTTGTTCATGCTTAATAATTAGAAAACAGTTTATAAATCATATTTTATTTGCTCAATCATTTGAATTATTATTTCTAAAGATATTTGGAAATAAAGTATAACAAAAGGGGACAATAGAAGAAAATTGATTACATAACTCACACTTTTAACGATACTCATTTGAAACGTAGATTCATCCTGTCTAAATCTTGCATTCACCTTTTCTTCTGGAATAGTTCGCAAACATTTTTGTAATGCATACGAATAACAATAAATCAGGTTTTGATGAAAGTAAATTATTTATTGACGATTATTTAATTAATAAATAATCAAGTATTATTTGTAATTAATATTTATGTTTATAATAATAAACTATGAAGAACTTGTAGAAACTAAGTAAATAATTTGAATTTTAGTTCTTAGATTTTGAAAGATTGAACGATGTACTCTTCCACAGACATAGGTCACACTAGAGCTAAGTCAATGAGGATATCCCTCCTGATTCAAGTGGTGGTGAACTTGCAACGAAGTCTATGCGTCTGGAACAAACAACTGAGTGACAAAAGGCATTAGTACATTGTACTCAACTTTTGTTGTAAACACATGTACTTTCTGTTACTAAATAGTAAATATTTCGATATGTCTAATAAAGAAAATGATATCTCGAAAAGTCGTTGAAAAAGGTTCTATGTAAAAATTCCCGTGAAAAACATTATGTCAGGATTTTTTTGAACAACGTTCTATGTCGGCCCGTCAAAAAGGGACACACGTTACGTAAACATGTGCAGCAGGTACCTACTGATACTGAGACCGCCACCAGGACCGACACTGGGTCCGGCCCCAGGACAGGGATCGGTCCCGGTTCTGGTGCTGGTTCTGGTGCTGGTCTCGATACGTACTGTATATGTCTATATAAAATAGTTAGTTACCTACTACGCATGCCTATGTAGCGTGGATACCTACTGGTGGGCTGACATAGAACGTTGTCCAAAAGAATCCTGACATAGCACCTTTAGCTACAGTGCATTAATTTACAAAGTTAAGTATATATATTTTGTACAGATTTTTTAATATTCGCTGATTCTGTGAAAAAATAAAAAAAAATTTAATGAAAATAGACTTGTGTAATATTTAATTTTGTGTAAAAATGCACTGAAAATAATGAACTGTAACCGGTACAGTACGCACTTTACAGTATAGGCTGTTAAATCATTTCGGTATTTTTTCATGTTGTTTGCACATGAATTTTTTTCTAATTGTTAATTATTAACGTAAGGATCATTATGTCTATTTATTTGTTATAAATAAGCAAAACCTATAATTTTTGTCATCATTTTTATTGAAGTTTCATTTTTTTATTCGAGTCTTTGTAGTCTCGGAACTGTAAAATTGTAAAGTCAAGAACTGTTGTTACAACAGTCTGCATTGCTTCCATGACAGTTCATCATTTTCAGTGTGACTTTTTGGAAAAAATATTTGTGGAACAAAAATAGTGGAAAAATGTTTTGTAACCGAAAATTTGTTTCTAAACTACCAAATTTATTTTATTAAAATGTGAGTAGCTTTTTAGATTTATTTAGCTCCATAATCGTGAAGCTTGAACAAATATTGTCTGATTACAATTAAAAGTAGCGAGTGCACATATTCAAAAGAATTTATTACATAAAATGAAATGCACAAAGGAAGACTCGAAAGGTGAGATCACATAATAAGGCAATACGTTACATTCGTACAATTGATGATTGTTATGTAAACGCGCGGTCAAACTGTGGCACACAATGTGATACTCAAAGTTGTCGAACGTCCAAGCAGCGATCATTATGCAACAAAGTTGGGGGAGAGAGTGTACAGCATACTGTAGCGACGATACCTACAATCAACAAAATCAATTGAAAGAATGTGAAATGTAAGTTAAGAAAAAACGTTATCTTTTATTTCGAATAAAATTGCGAATTATATAATTATGAAATTGAACATACGTTAAACGAATGACGCATTCTTTTTTGAAAAACAATGATTCCTTTATAAAATCTACATTATATCAAGATTCCAATTATACGTTTACGTAATTGTGATTATAAAGCGAAGGAAAAACAAATATTGTGCACCCCATGAAAATCAATACATAAAATATTGAACAATTTTTATTAAATCAGAAGGAAAATTAAATTTTTTCCAAAACTCAAGTTAATGAATTTCAAGGATCTTCTTTTCTACAAAAAATCGAGAGGGCTTTTTTAATTAAATTGATATATTAGATGTACAACTTTGCTTCCGCGGTTTGTTATTAAATGGCCGTAGTACCATTTATCGACCGATATAAGTTGATCGACAATGTCATACAGTAAGCTTGAACGTTTGTAAACATAACAATAAGGTTACAGTAGTGGATTTTTGTTTGCATCGTAACTCTATTCTCAATAACAGATGTCAAATTTCAAGCCAAATTGTCGCCATTTGCGGGAAGTGTTGATTCGTTGTTTTTATTTAAAAAAAAACTGCGGCTGAGGCTCATCAAATGATTTTAAGTGTATACGGTGAGACAGCTCTTAGTGAAAAAAGGACCGGCCCGGTGGTGGAAGAGAGACAATTTTTGAGGATTCGGAATTCAAAACGTTACTTGATGAAGACTCGTGCCAAACACAACAGGAGTTAGCAGAATCATTGAGAGTTACTCAACAAGCAATTTTTAAACGCCTTAAAACATTGGAAATGATTCAGAAGCAAGGAAATTGGGTTCCATATGAGTTGAAGTCGAGAGATATTGAACAGCGTTTTTTTTGCTTGTGAACAGTTGCTTCAAAGACAAAATCGGAAGGGATGTCTGTATCGCATTGTTACCGGCGACGAAAAATGGGTTCACTATGATAATTTCAAGCGCAGAAAATCATGGGGAATGTCTGGACATGTCTCTACGTCGACAGCCAGACCGAATATTCATGGTGCAAAAATTATGCTCTGCATTTGGTGGGACCAGCTCGGTGTGATATATTATGAATTATTAAAACCAAGTGAAACCATCTGAGAGGATAGATATCAAACGCAATTGATGCGTTTAAGCCGAGCACTGAAGGAAAAGATGCCACAGTACCAAGAGAAACACGACAAAGTTATCCTCTAACATGACAATGTACGTCCACATGTGGCAAAATCTGTTAAGATATATCTGAATACGCTGATGTGGGTAGTCTTACCCCACCCGCCGTACTCTCCAGACATTGCTCCTTCCGACTACCATTTGTTTCGTTGGATGGCACACGGTCTGGCTGAACAACACTGCCAAACCTCCGAAGAAGTTAAAAATTGGATCGATTTGTGGATCGTCTTAAAAGATGTATCATTTTTTCGAGACGAAATCCGACAATTGCTAGAAATATGGACAAAAGTAGTGGAAAGCGACGACAGTACTTCGAATTATAAGTATATTATAACTTTTTCAGAATAAAGCCTAAATTTTAGGAAAAAAACCGCGGAAGCAAAGTTGTACACCTAATAGATAATTTAAATTAATATTTAGTTCACCTTAAAAAATATATAATAAAGTAAATGATTATTTATTATAATAAAATTTGTTCATTTGGAAAATTTTGTACTACTTTTTTTAAGTGTATGATAGTAACATTATAAACAAGTTTTACATGAAACAATTTTTCCGCAGTTGCGTTGGCGTTTTGTAGGAATAAAAGCTGTTATAAAAAGAAGACTATGTTTATTGGTTATTGTGCTGAATGATTTAACGTTATAAAGGTGGTGAGTTACATGATGTAATTAGAATCACTGGGCGCACTTTGTTTTTCAGTTTATCGGATGTTAATCGACACATCATATGGATACTGGTAACTAGTCATATATGCAATTCTGTGCGATGCGAAATTTCGTCATTGTTGGCTGACAATAGAAATGCGCATGAAAGGTTACGTGTTTCCAACAGCTTCAACAGTTATGAAATAAGGGGTAGGGCCCCTTACCGAACGAGCGATCGAACTCGTGGCTTCGTTCAATGACCGATCGGTTCCGTAATCTTTGTTGGTTACAACCTCTAGTTTACTTATTCGCCGCAAATATCGGGGAAATCGGCTCTGAGAATTAAAGAACAAAGTGATTTGTTTTATTTAAATAGTTCTGTGATATCAGATCGTTTTAAATGACTATTGAATGCTTTTTATATAAGAAAAGAGTATTTTAGCATGATAATAGTGAAATTAATATTCAATTACAAATTACAAATACTGTTCGGAAAATTATGTAATGTTCAATAATCATTCCAAGTATTGAATTTTATGTAAGTGAAAAAATGGTAGATTCTTTGTTTTGTAAATATAATTGAAAAAAATGTATTTGAGATTTATCAGCAGTCATTTTAAGTTTTAATTTTTGATTCGAAGAATTCCTGCCGGTTTTTTTAAAATTAAGATTGATTGGATAAAAAATTGTTCAATAAAATCCAACGAAATTTAATTATACAATTTCACAATATTTCTAAAACTAGCAAACATTTTTTTATTTAACCAGATTCAGTTAAATCAACATTCTGAACTTTTGCATACAATTATTCTTTATTTAATCTCACAGTTTATGAAATATCTTTAGGTCTGATTAAACCTGAGGTTTTCCCCCTGGATTAAAAAAAGTTTAAAGATTCAGTCAATTTTTACATAATTAAAATATTCCATTTCCGCTAATTTTTTTTCAATTTTTATTAATATAAATTTTGTTTTGAATGACTTTTTAATGTTGAATACATTTGTATAAGCATTTATCATATTTCATTAATATAATGAATTTTTATGAATATTAAAGATCAAAGCAACAATATTTTATTATTTACAACTAAAAAAATTAATTGACTATTAATAAAATTTAACTGATGTTATTATTAATAGTAACAAAAACCAAATATTTAAAAGAAAAAGATTATCCTTTAGTTTCTAAATTATGACAAAAATTTTATATTAGTATAAAATATTTTTTTTTAATTTACCTAATGAAACAAAAAATAAATCATTACATAAATTAACATGCAGTCGAGATAAAAAATTCAATTCTTTTCTTAGTTTACGATGATTTAAAAATCTGTTTTTAATGCAAAAAACTTTTTATTTTTTTAAATTAAATTCTAGCACCATGTTCCAGGATTTCATTCATCTATACCCTTAAACGTTTATGTCCTTTATACGTATAATAAGCTAAAAATATTCAGAATAACCTGTAAATTGAATTCAGTTTCGTAGAAAATGTCACTTTTATATAAACCTTGCAAAATAGATATTTTTTCTTTGTCAAGTTATAGTAGTTTATAAGAAAACGATATCAAATTAACTTAGCTCTTAGCAATGCTGTTTTATGATTTCATTCAAAGTTACATAAAATTTGACTTCCATAAATTTGCAGTTCAATTTTGCATACAATAAAACAAAAAAGTGCATAATTGAAGTTACTAAAAAATATTATAGATTAAATTTGTTAAAGACAATGTGTTAGTATAGTTCAACCTTGGCTCAAAGAAACTTTTAAAAGTTTATTCATGAAATAATTTTATAATAAAACAATTCTGTTAAATAAGTACAGTTATTTGTTAACATTAATTTTTAAACTAAAAGAGGTTTTTGCTAGAAATTTTTTGGTTATTCTTTTGAAATAATTAATCATAATGACTTTTCATTAATAAGAAAAATGTGCAAAATGGTAAATTGATTACCTTTAACCTTGATCTTTTTATTGATATTGTAATTCTTAATGATATTGCGTAATTAAGTTTGCATTATTGTCACAACAGAGAATTTTGACCCTTTCACTTCGTTATATAACATTTAATGAAATTCATGACATATACTCATAGAAATATAAAATCATAAACGCCAAACACTTAATTTATTTAATAATATTTGTAAATTAATGTTATTCTATTATATACAAAATCTTCTTAATATCAATAATACTACGAGAAAATTGCGTCATTTTTGCATTGGAATAAAAATGTTCATCAAACAATTGCAATAAATCTAATAATAACATTAATTTAAAAGCCATATTATATATTTATTTGTGCTGAAAATTTAAAATTCACGAATATATTGTTTATTTTCAAAATATAAAATGATAAATATTAATTTTATATGAAACATAACTTATTATTACATTGAATAATAAAATTATCATATTTTTAATCTATAAAAATTTCATGAATCAACATTAAACGAGACATTTGGTATTTTTGGGAACATTGTAAAAAAATTTACCGACATTTTTAGTACTTTTTACGAATAACATTATGTTGTCTCAAGATCTGCACAAATTTTACAGCTGTACTTACATATTTTTACGATTTAATTAAACCAAAACCAGAAATGCTGACAAACAATCCTTAAAGAGATAGAAAATTTCCATATAAAATCATCATTTTTGTCAAAACAATCCAGGGATATCAAAATGTTAATTCAAATGAATTGAATGGTTCTAATATTACAAGATAATGATAAAAAATACATTTTTACTGCAAACAATTATTGATGATAGATAAGTATTTTGAAACATCTTAATTTAAAAAAAAAGTTTATAAAAAATATCTTCGAATTGAGAAACGAAAGTTGAGCTCTGAAACAAAAGCTTGACAAGAAAAGTTTTTGAATATCATTAATTTGTTTCACACATTGAGCCTGTTGAAATTGAATAACTGAAAATCAGTTTTATAATTAATTCATGAAACTTATTAATTAAATTATAAGGTTTAAAGTATAAATCCTTCTTCTATCGTTTAGGAAAAATTGTTACCGACTTTGAGAAAAAGTTTAATCCCATGATAACATAAAAGAATTTAACCTGTAAAACCACGTTTTGAGGCTCAGCAACTTACCTTAAAACTTGCTGTGGTTTCGAGTTTCCGCTGAAAAGCCGGATAATGAGTTATTGTACCAAAAACACATTGCATGCAGGCGTATGTACATACTAAGGTGCTTGCCATAAAATACTACCAGGCATCCGATCTCATTTCTCTTTTGAATAAAACTACTTTCAGCAATACAAATTAATTTCCAAACGTCACATTATTACTCTTGAACGAAATCGTAATTTTTCTACACTGAAATAATTGATTCAATATTCCCTAAAAGAAAATTAACTTTCAATCAAAAACTGAATAAAAACCTAAAAATAGTTGATGTTTGACGAATATTTTTTAGTAATTTTATTATTTGAAATTCTTTTTTATTCGAAAGTTAATTGTATCAAAGATTAAAATAAAACTGAAAAACCTTTTTGACTTTTGAAATTTAGAGTAAAATGCATGTAATATTAACAAAACTTAACAAAATTATTTATAATAAATTTCACATCCGCATGATGAAAAAATACTATTTTCTTTGCTGTAAAAATGAATGAAATAATATTTTAATTTATGGCTGGAATATTGCAACCATAAATTAATATTACAAAATATAAATAAATACGTAATCAATTGTGTGTGATATATAAGACTATATGTGTAACGCCGAATTATGTAACAAGTTAAGTTCGCGTAACCGAATACGCGTCGCTGAGAGGTCACCGAAACCATCGAAGAAACTAACAAAGGTACGATTTTGTTTGTCGGCTATTCAACAACATCTCACGGAAATAGATGCACAATGAACTGGAAAAAATTCTTATTAAGGAGATCGTGATGTTGTCCTTGTGGTCTGAACCATCAAACTTCTAGTTATAAATTTTACTAAACGAACCACGCATTCTGTGTTCAGATTTATTATTAAGCCATATTTCTCGAATCTTCTTAATATTTTTTTTTTTTTTTTTTTTTTTTTTTTTTTTTTTTTTTTTTTTTTTTTTTT
>JABFPM010004360.1:0-12758 GCA_022817325.1 Idris sp. 1 HC-2018 | reverse complement strand
TTTAAACTTGTGTCTTTTGAAACTTCAAAATTGTGATATTTATAGACAGCAAGAAATATTACTGTCATATATTTGACTTTATGACTTTTATCAAAAGAATGCATATGTACTGTCAACATGTTTGAAACTTATTTGATGAGGTCGCAAAAGTAAAAATTACTTTACCTTATTTGCAAGATTATTTGCAAAAATATAAAAAAAATTTAAAAGTATGAAAAGAAAGAAATTTGAAATTTGTTTGTCTTGAAAAAGTTGATAATTGTACTTTTGATTGAAATAAAACAAAACCAACTGTGCAAAGGGTTCACCTGCAGTGATTCGCTAGGACTATAATTGCAAGCTAATTCCTAAACTAATTCTATCTGGAACATTGACGTTTACACAGTAGTCTGCAATAGTTTGAACCAGAGTATTAAATATCAATTAAAAGCAAACTAAAACCAAACATATCACTCTGCGATTTATTATGTGAAATTACATTTTACATTTTAAACAATAAAAATATCTAGCACACTTTCGACATCTGTAAATTAATAACACTTCGTTAATCAATAATTTTATTTTTCATTACGAAATAACTTTCTAAGTAACAATTTGAAACTTTTACCCTGAACAAAAAACAATTAAAAAATCATTATAGTAATATTTTTTCACACAAATTTACTTATTCTATAATTACATTTCAGTTTAAAAATAATATTTAACATATACCCCAATAACACAGTTTATATAATGTTTGCATAAAATTTGCTTAAATGTTTGCATAATGTTTGCATAAAGTTTGCATAATGTTTGCATAAAGTTTGCATAATGTTTGCACAAAGTTTGCACATTTCTAAATCTGAATTTTTACCAAATTTCCGCAAACATTTACATATCATTTGTTCAAACTTTACATAAAGTTTTTATAAATGTTTTAGTATTATTTTTTTGTAAAATGTTTACATTTCCAAATTTGACAAAATTGTTTGCAGTTTGAAAAATTATGAAAAGTATAAAATATCTCAAAAATTATAAATTGTTAGGGTATTACATTATTTATTATATTTAAATACAAAATAACACTTCAAAAAAGGGTCTTAGAAATTAATTTTTTTATTCTGTAACTTAATTACAACGTTCAGGTTTGTTGGCTCATGCAGACTAAGAAAACGACACATTTCAATAATTTTAATAATAAAATTAATAATAAAAACGCCAAAGAACGCACAGCAATGCAATCAGCAAACAACTGCCATAAAATGATATTTTCAAAACGTGCATCAATACTTTTGTACATTCTTCTAACAGAAATTTCATGTTGATATCGTTTTATTTTCATACAATTTCAGACATTAGACTTCAATTTTTTTAACCACTTTTATTGAACACAAAAAATACCATGAATTAATGAAGTTAAAAGAAATTATTTGTTTGAATCAGTCAAATTGCACTCAAATTGAAATTAGTTATTAGTGGTCAAGATCAATAAACAAGACTTTCAAACTGTTCTAAACATTTGTTTTATTGATTTTCTTTTGGCATTTTGTAACTATTTTCAATTCAAATATTATTTGACAAATATAATTGATTATATTTGTTAGCCATGTGCTGTAGTTTGGTAAGTACTTTTGTCATCAAATGTGAAATCATTATATTGTTATGATTTTTCATTCGCTGATTGCATTGCTGTGCGGTCTCTAGCGTTTTTACTAGTAATTTTATTATTAAAATTATTGCAATGTGTCGTTTTCTTAGTCTGCATGAGCCAACAAACCTGAACGTTGTAATTAAGTCACAAAATAAAAAAAATTAATTTCTAAAAACCTTTTTTGAAGTGTTATTTTGTATTTAAATATAATAAATAAGATAATATCCTAAAAATTTTATAATTTTTGAAATATTTTATACTTTTCATAATTTTTCAAACTGCAAATAATTTTGTCGAATTTTGACATTTAAAAATTGTACAAAAAAATACTAAAACATTTATTAATCATTTATATAAAATTTGAACAAACTATATGTAAATGTTTGCGAAAATTTGGTAAAAATTTCGGATTTAGAATTATGCAAACTTTGTGCAAACATTATGCAAACATTATGCAAACTGTTTGCATAAAGTTTGCATAACGGCTGATTATTGGGGTATATAAGGGATCATTTATAAAATACGTTCGCTAAATTGGCTAAAAATTTGACCGCCCTCTCCCATTCGTCATGCTTATTTCGTCTTCTTTACACAGCGAAAGTATGCTTTATCACAACTTTGAGAACCCCCTCCACCCCTCAAATGAACGTATTTTATAGATGATCCCTAAGACAAACTTGTATTTATTTATTATAATTATTTTAACTATAAGTAAATTAAAAGTAAAAAATTTTTATGAGAAAAAAAATTTAATGCCAAATTATTTAAGTAAATTAGTCCAGTTTGAGGAGAAAATAAAATATTGCAAAACGTAACTATTTCCAATTAAAATGTACTTAATTATTGAGATATAAAAATAAGCTAATATTAACATTTTCCTTTGAATTATAAATATACAAATTACAAAGTCCCGTGAAAGCTGTTCTTATTCTTCTCCATTTTGTTTACTCTCGTTTTGGTTGTTGGAATTTTTCTTTATTTCAGAATTATCATTGCACAAAATAAGTCGTAATACCAAAATGAACTTGCATTGTTTTTCGTTAGCGGGGCATTAAATTTGGCGTGTATGCCAGTATATAGACTGGCTGCTGTCGGTTATTGAATAATTCGCTAGATAAGAAACCACCGCGTAGTCTGGTGTACACCAACAAGGCAAGACAATTACGAGGAAGCAACGCGCGATAACAACAACAATGACGGCAACGAGAACGACGAAACAGGCGTAACCCGGGTGCGCTGGTTGAACAGTGAAACACCCGTTCACCCACTTGCACTTGTACAGCCATCCTCTCTGCCATCTTTTGCCGTTATCTTTATGGTTTGCTTCGTCTACATCGCGATCGAGAGAGACTGTTTAATTAACGCACTTCTTCCTCTGCAAGAGGGTCCGCGACCGCGACTCATTTGTATCGACTGCGTCCTTTTGTGCCCATGTAATTGCGCTGAAATTTTGCAAACTTTTACCACCAGGGATAAACACAAAACAAGAAATTATAGATACTGATTAGATTAGTCTGCTTTTTGTATTAAAAATATTTTAATGAAATCAAAAGATGATACGATGATATGAAGAAAAAACATCTCTTTTTTTGTACCAGGTCTGACCTAATTTCATAAAAATTAAGCTTAAAAAATTTTCGAAAAAATGAAAATACATTTTGTGAAGAAATTTATTGTCCATAATTTTGTGCATAATAAATGAGAATTTTATAGATTTTAACGTTGTTACTTATCCATTTAGGTGCCAGTAAATGTCGAGTTGAAGTCAGTATCATGTTTAGCAGGGAATTACGACGCAAATGTTGGCGACGTTAATGGACATTTTGCCGGGTTCGATTGCCGGGGTCACTTATAATTGGTTGTCAACTGGGAACAGTGTTGAACAATTTTTCAGCGCGGTGTCACAGGGGAGCTTATTAAACTTCGATTTGAGTTTGCCAAAGTTGCCAATAGATTCACAAACAACTTTTAATAGTTTTCGATTAGCTGATATTTTGACCGCTGCCTCCGATTGTTTGAAAAGATTCTTCATAATCAATGTGTCTGGATGGCATCAGAGAAAATTGCATTATATCTTTCTGACTAATCGACCTGAAAAAAAGGAATAAACAAAATTTAAATACTTTCTTTCATTTCAAATTTTTACTGAACATAATAAAGTAATTTATGGTTAACTAAATTTTAAACAATTTTTTTTATACAAGTTTACTTTTAAATGTTTGTTTGTATTACTTTTTACACCGAATTATAATTTATGCTTCGATAAGTAATATCACAAGCTATTTGGAACAATTGTTCGAATTTCCGTGAATTGATTGCAAACATTTTATTTACATGAATAACAATACTTTTATTTATGTATTTTTTTTTGGAAGTGCTCTTTAGGCTATCGTTCAATTTAAAAAATTGCATTGTATTTGAACATTTTATTGAGCCATTGCAATTGAATGAGGATTCACTTTTGCATTAGACCCACTACTTCTAATGTAGCAATATAAATCTTTTTAATTTTCCAGCACACTTCTAAGACCACTTTCCTGTTCATTGAACCAAAAATTCGAAACACTGTTAAAGTTCGTTTAAATTGCAATAAAAAAAAGTCATTAACGATTTAAATTTACTGAAAACAATTTTATTTTAACAATGTAAGCATACAATTTGAAAATGCTGCAATTCTCGAAAAATTTGTTAATGAAAATTCAATATGAAAATAAAAAATCAATCATTTTTTTCTAGGGAACTTCAGTACTATCTAGAAGTGTCCAAGATAAAAGTTTAAAAACAAAGGGAGAAAAAAAGTGCAAGGTCTAATGTAAGTTTTGATTCATTTGAGTGATTGTTTTCTTGAATAATGGACGAGATTAAATGAGGCTTATAAGGGAAAAACATATTCCCCGAGTGGTTTTAAGGGTGATGGAAACTTTAGGCAGAAGCAAAGTAGAGTTTTCAGTGAGTGAAACTCGGTAATTCGTTGTTCGTAGACCAGCAGTTCGCCTGTGATTATCTGGCTTTCCTAGTCCATAATTTTCTTTAATCATAGGACGAAGGAAGCCTTCACTTTGACAGTCACAAGAGGGATTTAGAAACGAAAACGTGTTCAAACAAACCACGCTTTGTTTGGTATCGAAACATTCTCTGTACCATATAGATATAAGTACAAGAGAAAGACAGTGTAAAGGTGCTAAAAGAAATTCAAATTAACGTGCTTAAACAAAATTAAAAATATCACCTAGAAATTGGCAATCAGAGTGTTTTTATTTTTTTTAATTAAAAACACGATGAACAAAATAAATTGTTGAAGATGAATTTATTTTGACGAACTATGACAAACGTACACTTCTATTGACGTTATCGTACCAATTAACAGCAAAAGTTATTAAGTTCTTTGTGGAATATGTCAAACTACTTTTTCTTCTATTCATTTGTTATAGAAATCCTGACGATGAATTAAAATAAAATAAAAAAAGTAAATCAACAATCATTATGAAGCCGAATGCTATTGATTATAAGTACACAGTTATTTTTACTGACTTTTTTTTACTTTTAATTGATCTAAAGTATTCACAATTGTTCAGATGCCATCGTTAACAGTCAGTCAATCTTTTAAAGAGGGTCGAATGAAATCCTGCGAAGTGCTTGGTCACGCAATAAGAGATGATAGAACAATTGTTAATCGGTTATTAGAGGTTTGAAAAGTCAAATAAAAAAAAAAAGAATGAGTCTTGAAAAAAGTTTGGACGTGACTTTTATTCGTTTGAAATTTTGAAAAAATACCTAAAACCTTGTTAACAATTTTTTTAAAAAACAATTTTGTATTTTTTTTTAGCTTATAATGATGTGACGTCCAAAAAATTGTTAGATTTCACAATGAGTATCGTATTAAAACACTGAAAAAAACATAAAGATCTGAGATAATACCTTTAGTGTTAGACTTGTACATTTTACCTGACAAACAGAGATTATCTCGACGTCCTGAAGCAGTAAGGCTCATATTTCGCTAGAATAACATTAATTAGAAAGAGAGAGTGGCTGAAAGTAAAGTTACGACAAAGATATTGTAAAGGAAATTTTATACAAAAGGTACACGAAACTAACAGTATTAAAATACTGTCAACCTATCTAATTATTTCGATAAAATTTGAACGAACAAACAAAAGGATTTTTTTGAATGAAGACAAATATTAGCTTTTGTTTCTTTTTTATTCTGCAAAAATTAAAAAAAAATTAGTTCTCATAAATTTAATCGTTGTGTATTACATTTTTCATCATATTAGTTATTCAAAGCATATTTATTATGAAATTATCCACTTTCAAAATTATCCAGGTGAATTGCAACCTCGACATTAATTGCATCACTGTTTCGAGCGTCAATCTTAATTATTATCTCACATTTACCAAATTTACTCGTTTCAGTATTTAATTGTTGGTACCAGATTTCCGCTCGATTATTCGCTTCTGTACATTTACATTTAAAATTTTCTTACAATGGAATAAAACAATTTGTAATCAGTTTGTAAAGCAATCATGGAACATTTGGTGAAAAAAAAGATTTCAAGTTTTCATTTTATTCCATGTATTTTTCAAACATTTATAATTAGAAAACAAAATCAAAATTGAATTATGACTTCGACACAATTTTGTGAGCTCTTATAATTAAAAAATCAAATCATTAAATTACAAAAAAAAATGAAGCTAACAAAATCAAAATTATGTCGAAGTCATAATTCAATTTTGATAAAAGATGTTCAAATTTATTTAATAAATATTTATGAAAACCTATTTTGAAACATCTGTAGTAGTAATAATGTCCGATGGCATAGAAAAATTTTTCTCGAAAACGAAAATCGTATTTCTTTTGATTAATGGTTTATACTGCAATATATATATTAATGATGTATTGATAATTATTTTAGATAAAACGTTTTCGTTTCTGTTCTGTAATTAAAATCATTTGTTTGAAAAATCCTTTATGAGCAAACATTAAAAAAATTAAGAAATTTATGTAAGTGTCACAATTTTTTCTACTTTACACTGTTTGAAGTAATCGGTTTTTAATTTCATAAAAAAAAACGAAGATATTATTCATCGGTATATCACTCACAATGATGAGTTGTCTCGCACGAAATTCAATCGTTTTCTCGTGGCTTATGAATTATATCAACAATTTCTTGTGTCCAATGAATTGGTACAAACGCACGTGAGCGAAACTTTGTGAATGCTACCTTAACACGAGAAATTGGACTACTTTATCCATAATTTAGTTAAGAGCGTCATGCGTGTGACGTGCGCGGTATAGAATAGATCGGAACAACCGAAGCGCGAATAGAACTGGCATATGGCCAACCCCCAGGACCAGGATTCGTGTAAGTGACTTATTATCTGCCGTTTATATAAGCAAGCTCCATGTATAAGTATATATAGAACTGGTCATCCAAGCCTATATCTAACAATTCCTGTTAGTGGCGATTGCTATTAAATGTTCCCCAGTGAAAAATTCATATTATGAATTTTGGATTTTCGACCCTCTGCCTAAATCGGTTCAATTTAGGATTTCATTTTACTGTTAAGAATATTTTATAAAACTTGGAACATTTTACCTGAAGCTTTTTTCAAATATACGTAACCGAACTTTCGAACACAGTTATCTTGTAATTAATATGTTATTTTATAAACAGAAATAACATTAAGGTTAACCTTTTATCTTTACAAAGTTATCCCTATTCATCTTACACATACTATATTTTATACTTTATATAAATCATGACGAGCTACGACATGTGATCAAATAATGACCAAATTATAAAAATGTCCACTTGTACACTCACTTCCCTATTAACAAAAATCAGTTCGATTCCGAAATGGATATAATAAGTCGATGACTAAGCAATTCGGTTCCGATGAGTACCTGGCGTGTTGAAATCACATTAGATTTTGGTATCGGCATGGTTGATCATTCACATGTCATTTTTATTTATTGTTGATAATTTGATATTGGGCCGGAACCGAGTTAAAACCGATTTGGGACCAAGTAAGAAACGAATTGTTTTTTTTATGGTAAAAAAATTGCTTTTTTACGATTTTTCATCTTTATGTGTATTGATAATTAAAAATTAAAAATCGTAAAAGTATAATTTTTTTAATTTTTTATATCCATAAAAAAACGATTCGTTTCCCACTCCGTTCCGATTGAGTTTTGACTCGGTTCCGACCTAATTTGAAATTACAATGAAACTATTCCACGAAACTCAAGGAAACTAGGTTTTTTCGACGTATGGAAGTTTTCTAGCAATAAAAGTTTCGATTTATAGAGTTTAAGAAATAACAATTTCGAGTAATGGAAGTTTAAATGCAAATTTAAATAAATTTATTGCTGCTTGAAAAATTCAAATATCATTGTTTGTATTATAAGTTTCAATTATTAACTGCGCTTTTAATATCATGAATAGAAGAAAAAATAGTATCCGGAATATTTTCCGTTTTTGTGGAAAATTGTTACAAATGTGTTTGAGATGTGATTGAAATTTCAGATTATTTCTAACAGTGTAATTAAATTGTAATTTAAGTATTAAATAAGGGTTTTAACAAAATTTTGATTAAATTTATCTCTTCCCCTTCTTTTTGACCAAACGTAAACATTTTTCCGTCAAATTAGCCGACAAGTGCAGGTGAGAGAAATCCAAACTTATCTAGGTAAAAAGGGTGCACTCGTTTAACAGACGCTACTAAGAGGGTCACAAACTTGTCTCGTCTACTGAAACATGGCGCACCACAAAACTTGACCGGAGTGGAGTTTGCACTAAAGTTCACCAAGAAAGAATGAAAGAAAGACCTTTTCGCATTACAAATTCCAGAAAGCAAACCAGCGCCTGCTTGTACGGGTCAAATTATTTTCACTTTTCGAACAGACAGTAAACTAGTCAGGGCTCATTAAACCATTTGATACACACAACAGAAATCAAAATAAGTTTTGTCGATAGAAAAAAAGCAAAAAATAAAACTCCAGGAAGAATAATCATCAGCTCAAAGAAAAAAAGAACTTCACCTGTGAAAAAGAATAAAATTCTTTGACTTAAATTTGATCTGCTCTTGTTCTTTTATAATCTGATATTCCGCTCAATTAGAACTAATTTTCTAAGTTTCTCTATGGTTTATCAACTTATTTAAACTGCGTGAACTTTTTGTTTCAAGCACAATTCCTCATAAGCCTGCGAAAATGAAGGTTTAACAAAGGAGAGGATTGCCCATTTTTGTATTCAAATTTCTTGAAAGTATGCAAATGCGAGCATGTATTTTTTTTTTAATATGATGTTAAAATATACATTTTTTGCTACGAAAAACTGTCTGTAAGCATAATTTATATATATATGCTTGATTAATTTTGTAATATATGACTTTTAACGTTATTTGTTTTGTTGTTGCTAATCCTTCCTAAAACTATTCTCATTTAGTGTTATGTACGAGAAGCCAGGAATAACCACTAGCCAGTTCCTTGTGTGGACTGCCAGAAGAACGATTGTCGACAAAGACGCGAACAGAGAGTATTAACAACTTCTACATCTCTAATAGCAATAATTAATTATACATATATGAAGTATAAACGTATAGTACAATCCAGTTCATTATACACATAAAACAACTTTTATGAAATTATGTCAAACAGTTTATTAAATTCAATTTCCAAGTTTAATTTTTAAAATTAAAAAAAAATCAAAAAACTTGTCTGTCAAACGAAATATTCGTTGCGTACAGGTGATAAAGTCAGAGCATATCTCAGATTGAGCTGCAAAATGCATTATTATTCCGGATGGAAAGTCAATCATGAAACTTAATCTGAAATTTATACGGCATCATAATATATATCTGGCAATAGGGCGAGTTTCTGTGTATAATTGGGATGAATATTGAGAAGTTGGCAATGAAGTTGTAAGTAAACTTGAATGCCTTCGGGCCTCTCCGTTGCTTGAGAGCAGAGACGTGTTACGGACGGTTCTCCTCAAGCTTTACGTATCTGTCTACATTCTGCGCCGTCTTATTCATCTCGTCTAACACCTTCCTACAAAACTGTGCGAATATTCCCGATAATGCGAGCCACTCTAGGATCTTATATGTATTATCCGGAAAATTCGAAATCTCTTTCGGATAGGATGGCCCCGAGGGACGACACGAAAAGTAGAGAGACACAATAAAAAAGTGTACGTTTCTTTTCTGAGGAACATTGCAATAGAAACAAAGTTATTCTATCAATTGGGACGAAAGTGTCGTTCCAAATTCAATTGTTTACTGTGGTCATCAGTTGGCGACCACCTCGTTTGAATTTCAACACCAGATAACTCTAAATGCATTTCACTTTCATCAGCCAGTCTTCATATTTGTATCGATTCCATCGTGTTTTAAAGTTGTTTTTTCTTCATCTTTTGTTTACTTTATCTCCGAGGAAATCACTTTACAAATGCTAAACAGAGGGCTTTTGTGAGATTCGAATTTTTGAATTTCTTTACGGTGATGTAATATAATTTTCGACAATTCACTAACAAAATACATCTGTAAGGTAGACACGTAGGATTATTGTATTAATTTAATAGAACTGTTTGACGAAACTTGTTTTACATAATTTAAACTGTTCAGTATTATTACATTTGCATATCATTTATGTGAAAGACATAAAAGAATATATTATTTGCCATATTGTTTGTAAAATTTATAACAATTAACAATCGTAATGAAAGAAAGAAGGAAGCAAATAAAAATTGATTCGAGTTATTTTTTTTACTTTTAACAGATTTATATGTAAAATTGGTACATTATACTCTCGTTTTTTGAATACTTTTCTTAACATCATAACCTGACTTTTAGAACAAATATGAAAGTTTTTGTCTAACGGATGCATTTTGTTTTTACGATTAATGTTCGATGCGAAAATCGTGACAGCAAATTCTTCACGATGACTGCAGTATTTCTAGAACAAATTATGTCGTCGAAGAAACCGAATGAGCATGATGTCAAGACCACTGAAAAGGTTCATTTTGCGCGTTGAAAAATAATTTTACATGATCGACAAAAATGAAACTGTTTTAACGACACTCATTTCATGACATATATCTTCGATTGAAAAATTATTATAACTTTGTCATTTGAAGTGAACTAAAATTTGTCAAATAAACTACGAAAAAGTAATTATACAAGATATTTATATGAAATCTAAATATCATTATTATTAGGCTAGTTAGGTTTATAGATTAGATAGAGAACCAATGAACGAGATTCTACTTCATGAACTGTGTCTGAACAACGAAGTCGAAGTCCTTGTAATATTACGGATTGCTCATGTAAATGCCCCCACAGGAGGATTTATCATGCTTGAGGACAACGCACTTAAAACATTTAGGATTGCTCTTGTAGAATTACTTGTTCGAGTAAAGACGATTAGAAATCAATGCAAACATATATATATATATTATATGTATATTAATTTTATATATATATATTAACATTATGAACAGTCTCATAGTTGAAAATAAACTATCTTGGAAAGGATACAAAAATTAAAATATAATGTATGTAAATGCTGCTATGAAAAAATGTAGTAATAAAATTATGTTAAATGCTATGAAAGCTGTAAAATAATTTTTTATCTTGCAAAATAGAAGTCTTTTCATTGAAGGCTTGAAGAAGATTGCATTAATGTCAATTCATTTGCAACAAATTTTGCAAGAAAAAATAAAAATAAAATTAAAACATTTAAATTCAGTTTTACAGGGTAACTTTTTACTAAAACAATAGTTAACTAACGTATTTTTCGCTCGCCTGTTACTAAAATAGCAATAAACGTTTAAATAGACTTCATTTGTCATTGTTCAGTCTTGAGAAATAAATATAGATGTTAAATATAAATTGTGCATTGTTATTTATAAAGTAACAGAAAAAAGACAATAAATTTTGTATCACATTATTCATAATAAGATTAAAAATATTCGCTGAATACTGTTATCACCATTTTATTTATAACACAGAGATCTTGAAAATTGAAAAACTGGATTAAAAATTTGAAAAAAATATAAAACCAATATAAAGCGAATGTTAACTAAACAAAGGATCTTTCATCAGTGTAAATTTAGTTATATCGAAATAAAAATATAAATTTACAATCATAAAATCGATCTTTGATTAACAACAAAAATGAGTTCCTAATTGTTGTTTATAATAAAAAAGTATTACAATTAAAATGAGAACCTAGTCACAAAACTGTGGAAAATTTTGCAATAAAAAAAAATATATTCGAACTTAAAATATAAGCTAAAAAAGAAATGAAAGTATATTCATCTCAAAAAGACCGCTAACAAGAATTAAACAGACTTGTAATATTTCGCGACGGTTTTGCAGTATCGTAATCCGCTCAAGGCGATATTCAATACGTTTCGTTGAAGTATCTATTTTAATTTGCAAGCGCATTGTGCCTCGTGTTATACTTTGCGATGTTTCACAGCTTGAGAAATCAACAGCTGGCGAGCAAATATAATATATTTTTTGATAAATATTTGGAAATAATTCATCGACAAAAACGTAATAACTGCGCTTTATCACGATGGCATTTAACACTTTGCTACATTACTCTTTATTTTACAAAACAGCATTATGAAATCAATTTATGAAGTAGACCATTTTTTAATGCCAAAGATTTTAACTATTTATTTGACTTTTTTGTAATGATTAAATTAACTTAAATTTTTTATAAAACTTGCTCGAAAAAATATGAGCAATTCTACAGCAATTTTCCTTTTAGCGGTGAAAAGTCGAAAAACTTCTGGCTAAGAGGACATCTTTGGCATGATTTTTTTCAGATTTTTAGGCCTATATAGCACACAAAAACAGTGATACCCTTAGAAATTTTAAGAGGTGACACCCTTAAGTTTGCTAACAAAAGCAATTTTACATGCAATTTCAAAAAAATCGAAATTTTTGGGATTTAGGGCACACCTTTAAAAAATTTTTTTTTCCTTGGCCTCTCAAATGCATAAAAAAATTTAGTTCCGAATATAATGTAAATTTAGTGCCATTTCAAAGTCACCCTTTAAATTTTCATTGGGCCAACATTTTTTTATACATTTGAAAAGTCAAGGAACAAGGAAAA
>JABFPM010004359.1:1101-12761 GCA_022817325.1 Idris sp. 1 HC-2018 | reverse complement strand
GAAGAAGAAGAAGAAGAAGAAGAAGAAAAAAAGGAATTAATTTAGATGTTGTAAAAGTGAAAATTTAATGATATAATAGAATATTTTAATCGTGAAATGTACTTGCATAATCTTTGGTATTTATATTTCTATTCTAACAAATGTTTTTGGTCAGTACAAATTTTAATCACCATTACAGTGATTAAATTAAATCAGCAATTATTATGATTGAGCCTTTTAATTGGATGACTAAAGATTTATTGTACAAAAAGACAGTAAAACTATTTTTCATACAATGAATTATGAGAAATAACTTGTCATATTCAAAGAATGTGTGTTAAATAAGGAAAATTCTAGCAATAAGGAAGTTAAAACTGATTATTAACAGGATACAAGCAACGAACAAACAAAAAGCAAACAATGACAATAAAAGTAAATAATTATCTTAATATCTTAATTGAGTAGATATTTTTGTTCCTACAACAAGATTTTATTTTGATAATTTAATTTTATCATTAGTGCTGATCATTATTTTAATATTAGCATTTAACTCGAGAAGAAAATAAAAAAGTTTTCAATGTTTAATGATCAATTAAGTTTTCAGATAGAACCTCACGACAGGATAATAATGTGAAAAAGAATGGCTGAAACTTACCTGGCGGCTTCTTTCCACTTCTCCATAGTCGTCGGAGACGCGACGTTTTTCACTTTTCCGTCGTCGTTATCGACGATCGGCCGCTCCTCTTCTTGTTCAACCTCGAGACTAGACTTCTTGGAGCAGCGACTGGTGCTTGTCGACCGGCGATGTTCGCTGCAATTGGTGTCCGTGTGCTTCCACGCGTCAGACACACTCGACGAGGACCTCGACTTGACGACGAACCTTTTGAACTTGGAGTCGTCTGGATTTGGGTTTTTGGGGACCTGCAGCCGTTCGGAGGACTTGCTCTCCTGGCGATGGTTGTGTTTTTCGTGGCTGTTTTCTCGGGACCTGGCACTGCGTGCTTCCTCCCGGGACCTGCGACGACGACGCCACTTGAAGCTGCCCGAAGAATCGCTCGGGGGATTCGACGACGATGACGAGGATGGTACCTTGTAGGACGAGTCTCGCCAGTCCATCAGCTCGCCCTCCCGGTCCCAACCGAGAAACCCTACGGTCCGCATCGACGAAGCTCGCCACACAAGGGCGACCTGCAATAGCAAACATTATTTTCATACAGTCATTCTAATTTAAACAAAAATCTGAAACAAAAAAATGAAACATTAAATTTTCCAGCTTGAAGAACCTGTTTTCTGTAACAAAAGTTTAATTTTTTTTGTAATCAAAAGAATAAGTAGTATTTATTTTATATACACAGATTTTTGTCTGGCTCAAATGACCTGTTTTCAGAGAAATGTTAAAAATCCTTAATAGATTAGTACTTATTTAATTAATGTAAATGACAAATTAAATAAATTGTACGACAAGTGAAAAAACAAAATTGTTTTTTGATTAATTGAATTGTTCAAAAAAAGAGTATAATCAATAAGTAATTAATTATTATAACAGTAAATGAAATCGTAAAATAATTTATCTGAAAATGACACGCTGATTTTCAAGGGTGGTGCATTTTTATATTCAAAGAAAAAGGGAAAAAAATCTCTATTTCGAAGTTACAACTACATCTCTCTAAAGATAAGGCTCAATGAGAAGGCAGTGCAATAACTTGTTCCATTGCTGAGTATAAACAAGACTGTTTATAAATTAAGTAACACCGCTGCAGGAAGATGAAGTAATATTGTCATGTTATATATGAACATTAAAGATACAACGAGCTTTAACGGTTTAAAGCAAATGACCAATTTTATTATACTAATAAAAGATAGCATTTCGCTTTGATCCCATCACGTTTTTAATTTCAATAGGTAAATAGAGAATTCATTTCTTTTATTTTACATAACACTTCAATTACAAAAATTATTGTAATGCTTGTAATAAAGTGTAAGCAAATTCATGTAATCAAATTTTATTTTTACATGAAAAAGAAACGCAACTTGAATTATTATTTTGTGAGTAATTTTTATCACTAATAAGCAACAATCAAACTAAATATTTGCACATTTTACTCCAAACACTTTTTGCCTATACAGCGGTTGAGTCACAGCGGTTTATATATAAAATCATGACTAAATGTGTCTAACATTAGATTATGTATGTGGGAACTCATGAATAAAACATATAAATTTTAAATGGAAATTGATATATTCTATTACTTACGACTTCAAAGCATCAAATAATAAAATAATACTATGAAACAATAAATCAACGCACGTCAATTACTCAGTGAAGAAAATCGCTGAATCTCTTGCGGAGATACAAAATTATGAACAATTCCTCTCGCGAGTAATTCAAGTTGACGACGACTTCGATATTAACTTCACTCTTGATATATGTCTTTGTCAATTTTGTCAGACTCTTAAAAATGTTTTATTTGACGTGAAATTTTGTGCATGATTAATATCGCAACACATTATAACTTTTAATCTTGTCGGACAACATAAAATAATTGTAAACTGCGTGGCAGTATTTAAGAGTTAAATTGTGCGTCGAATCATTGGACCTCCCAGAAAATCAGCCCCAGGGCCTCTTTTCAGTTTCTTCCTGCGTTTAATATCATTCTCTTTGAAATTAAACCAACTTGATTTCAACTTAATTTCCTGCTATTTCCAATTAATCAGAAAATGAATATCGAATATTTAAATTATGCGTCAATTTTTTGTACAGACAAAATAATTTGATACTCATCAAATATCTGCGGAAGTGACGTTAAGGAGTTATAAATTTGTAAAAGATCAAAGGAATGAAGAGTGTGACTCACCTCGACGGTATCTTTCTCGATGCTGTCAGCGGTTTTCACGGTCAAAGTAGTCGCGATTGCAGTCGCAGTTGCAGCTGCGCTGCGAACGCAGAGGTAACATTCCCCAAGACGCAGAGCCGATGCCTCGAGCTCTCCTAGATGTAAAACCAGACCGCCAGTGCCTAATGTCAGGGGCCAACCCGATGGCACTATAAACTCGTTTCCCTGTAATCGAAACGAGATAACATTTTATCCAGGCTTCACGTCTAATTTCGTCTTTTTCATCGATAACAATTTATAATATATACAATTTATAATATATACAATTTATAAAATATACAGTAAAAATAAAGAAAGTAAAAGGATAATTAAATTACAAAATGATTTAATTGTAGCTTTATTTGATGGAACTGTTATCTGATAAAATTGATTAAAATATACAGCAAAATCAATTTCTTGATATATATGTCTGCAGTGAATTAACTTTAATAACAGACAGATTCAGTCACTTGTTGTTGTTGTTGTTCATGTATAAGCAGATCACAGTTTTATCGGCCTGGCAAGACAACGTAAAATTAATTAAATACACATTTTGTACCTCCCGATTCGAAAGTACCGCGATTTAAAATAATGATGTTCGGATCATATGAACGCGTTAACTGCAGAGCGCGGTGACGCGCCGGAATGCGGTTGGAATTTAATCAAATCCAAATTATATCTTGTATGCAAAGCGACGCAATCGGCCGGCAATAATCGAATGAACTGGCTGCAGCTTTATAAATAATCTCTAACTGTACACTGCCTAATTAACTTCCTATATGCAACTCCTTCATGCAATAAAGCAAAAGTTACATCAAATGACAAATGTCGTATATGTGAACATTGATTTTAATATATTCATTACACTCACACTTTTTTCAAATATGATCTGACCACAAAATGCTGACTTGTCACTTCTAGAATTATAATTATTTCATCTCAAAAGCAATTAACAGAAAATACAGAGTGATATCATTTAGCCTTTTTACAAAATAATCATGACTATAAGAAAATTGTTATTACAAAATCGTAAAAAAAAAAAAATTGCAATAACATTGAATAAGCTTTGCGGTAATAATTTGCGGAAATAAGCTGGGCAGCTTGGAAAAAACCTTATTAGATATAAAGTTAATGCAAAATAGTTTAATTTCATGAGAGAAGTGGCTGCGGCGTAATGAAAAGCGTATGAATTATTCAAAACGGTCTCATTAATAATGCCACACTCTTTTTCAGCGAGAGATTTTCTGCTTGAAAGACAGTATAAATCGTACAATGAACTATATTATTAGAAATATCAATCATGACTGATAGCACAATTATAACTGAAATTTGACAAAGAAATGAATATGAAAATGAAGAGATAAAATAAAAGAAAAGGATGGCGATTAACGAGCGGCAAGTAGCGATCGTTTAGCGATTGTTTCGCACGGTCGTTGTTGCCTTTTCGTCATCGCTTATAGGCATATATAAGCTTTACGCCCACGATACATAAGCAATTAGGCATTGCGCTGGCTTACTAAACCGTACGTGCACACCTCTCCCACGTACGGAGATAAGTAATTAGGCAGTCGTATGAAATGACATAATCATTATTATCAACGCGATTTCAGCTTGCACGTAAATCGCCGCGCAATTAACCGCACTCAACGGTGCGCATTAATATTGTATGGTATTGTAATTACTTTTGTAAAGAGCAAAATACTCTGCACGACGTACAGTTGAATTTGTTTTATATAAGTTGCATTTGTCCTCGAGGATGAGAGCAAAATAAAAATCGAAAGTTGTTGCCCTTTTTTAATATTGTAAATTCAATTTTATAAAATATCAACCAGTCTGATATAAATTATGTGCAAGATATTTTGTAATGATTTTCACATTTAGGACTGCAAGTTGGACAGATAAAAATAAATTGCAAAGCTAAATGTAAGTTACAAAGGATGTGACGTCGGAGAACAAAAATGTGTAGGAAAAGTTGTTACGTACAAGGGACAAATTCATATGAGTGCGACAGCAGGATAAATGGCGTGTTAATGAGTCGAATGACGCGTTAAAAAAGCGATGACAACTGCAAGTACTCGTGTCATGCTGATTAATTTGATCTGTAAACGGCAGTTGAAAGTCGCGGTTTTCAAGTAATCAGACATGTGTTGTTTTTGATCGTCATGGAATCCGTAAAGATTATTTCTTTGCGGCAGCCCCAATAGCGAGATGGCCACTTTCATCAGATACCCCCATGCGAGTTCAAATTTATACTTTTTTCCCCACACACGAAACAACCTTATCTTCGATCGATACATGATTGCCTTTAATTGCTTTTTCTCCAATTACTTCATTTGTTCACATTGCGATTAATTTTTGGGACCCCTGCTGATAAATTAGCAAATTTTATTTTTCAATTTATCGTGCACGATTAAATAACATGTGTAGTTAATCAAAAATGATTTTTGCAGTTAATACAAAATAGTGCATTTATGAAATTGAGCATTCCCTGATGTTTGCTGAAAGTTTAGACATATATTTCATGTCACTTTGGATTTTTTGTCACTCAAAACATAAGGATAAGAAAGTGAAAATGAATTATTTATCGATTGTCTTGAAAAGGTCTTTCACATTGCCATTGAAACTGATATTTTCATGCACGATAAAGTGAAATGGAAAATAAATCATAATAAATACGCAATGCGACGCGGCGGCAGTTCGCGCAACTTGAAACGAATTGTGCGACGAAATTGAGAAGCCTGGGCGCGGTTCGGAAATTCATACCGTCGCTTTCTTTAAACGAAGCCAGCCATTGAAATAAATCATTACGGTGAAGGAACGTCGCCTCGGCTCGGATATCAACTCTCCGAGTGCAAACGCTAATGAGCCACCTAGTGATGAGAAGTCGCGCACTCTTATCTGGCTCATCGTAAATGCCACGCGAAAACACTTCCGTTGCTGTGTGCTTATTTCCACAATCATCTTTATGAACACGACAATGCAACGTGTTATCACATTTCACACGATCCTTATCGTTGTCAATTATATTTATGTTCAATCTTTCAATTTCAAATAAAATTTTCTTCAAAATTATCCTCTTCTTTTTGATTGCTATAATCAAGAAAAGTTTCTCATTAACTCGAAATTAAATTTTAGTTTTATTACCCTACATTTGTTAATTATTATAACAAAATTTGTTTGCTTTCAAATATTGTTTAAAATAACTCTAAACTAATATAGAAAGCGAATTTTTATAGAAAAATAAAATAAATTAAAATAAAAAGCAAAGTAAAACAATGATGTAGTGAGTAAATTCCTGGAAGCATTGTAAATGTATTTGCCCGATAAAGAAGTACAGTGTCAAGTAATTGGGCATTTTTGTGTAAAAAGAATGGAAAAAATCTAATCGTGAGAATGCAGCAGGCAGAGGTGGGACAGTTCTCTCTCTCTCTCTCTCTCTCTCTCTCTCTCTCTCTCTCTCTCTCTCTCTCTCTCTCTCTCTCTCTACTTCTGGCTGTGTTTAACACGAAAGACGATGCATTCTTTACGCCCCGATGGAAACGTGGCATGAACGAGAGTCCTACGCTCGCTTAAAATGCAGATTAAACAGCGCAAGTCGTCCTTTAAGTCGGGCCGCCGTTAAGTTGCGGCTGTACATGCGTACAATGGCAAACGGTACAGCGACGCGACAAAAATCCTAGACGCACAATTTCTTTTAACAACAACAACGGGCAAGTGATGTTGTCACCCACTTTATTCATAAATGGTTAGAGTAAACGAAGTAGGAAAAAAAAAGTTTCCTCATCGATGCTATTTCGCAATTTTAAAATTAAATGCAGGAGAACCTGAATTATTGTTGTAAAATGTGTAAGATGTCGTGTGATAAATGTTGTTGCTGAGCTAACGGTGTCTGTTATTAGATATTTATGCATCATTTTTCCTGAGATAAGTATATGGGTTTTGGCTGAATTAACTATAAGCTTTTATGAGATTAAAAGCAACGTTGGAAAATAACTTTTGCAGATCACATGAATAATTAAATCAAATTCCTTTATTTGCTTTCAACAAAGTTGATTCTAAAAAGGGATAATATAGCAGTGAAATTGCACAATATCTCATCGGTATTTAACCTTGAATAATTTTAGCAAACTATAATGTAGAAGAAAAGTAAACTTGCTTTTCACTTAATTAGAGGGACACAAATTTATTTTTTTGTTTTTCTACAATTCTTTGCATTTTTGATCAATAATTTTCTTTCTATACATATTCGGATTTTGTGTGAAACAATTGTTTGAATTAAAAAAATGCTGCTTCTTAAGATAACTGCATTATTACCTTGCCCGGTAGCTAATAATAACAATGGTCGGAAAACGGACTGTTACTTTGACCAGCAAGCAAACGCGTGAAGCGGAAGTGTGGGTGCTGGCTAAAGTCACTGGGGTCATAAGTGGAAGAACTGAGAAGGTAAAATGACCATTTATATATCGAGTTATTTATGCATCTCTGCCATACAACAATAGGATAACACTGTAAATCATCCCAAAAAATATTAATATTTCAAACTTAATAACAAATTTCAAGCCGCATATATCATTATAACTTTTACTTCCCCATGAAAAATAATCTTCGTGTTTATAAAGTAGATCAAATGGTGTATATTATTTTTTGATGCTAAAAATATTTTTACAAGGATGTAAATCTTTTCATCCTTGTAAACTCCTTACAAAAAAACAAAAAAAAAGTTTTCAAACTATCGCGTAAAATGTTGAAGAAATAGTCGGCTAATACAATTCATTATTGCCTGAAAACATCTCGTTGGCTTATGACCAATATGCAAGCACATGAATTACGTTTCTCTGCGAGTTGCTTTGCCACCACGGGAGTTATAATAAGTCCCAGAGTACCGTTTTGTATTCGCGTGTGCATGCACACTCGATCGTCATTGACGATTAACGCAACTGATGTTCTTATCGTGATTCTGAAAGACGACTACCTTCTTTCATCTAATCTTTAAGTTTTAATATCAAACGATAACTTTGACCAATCACAATTTTTTTCTGCGTCATTATGCACATATTTTAATTTCAAGTGATTTCACATACAGTTTTAAAGAACAATTAATAAGCATTGACCTTATAATTTTATTTAAAAACAAGCTGACATTAATAGAGTAAAAATAAAACATAAAAAATAATGATAAATTATATTGCAATGTTTTGCATAGGTTGGGATAACAATCAAAAAAATTAATATTGTGAGAACAACAATATTATACCTTTACTTTGTAATAAAATTATAATAACTGCTGTCACAATTTGCATGAAATGTCACATCAAAATTACGAAACTTTCGTTCAACAAGAAGCGTCTTTTATGTGGATCAAGGAAGTAATTTTGACTTCAATTATAATGTACAAAAAAGAGTAACTTGCCGACAAACGACGTCGTTATCGTTAATAAAATCTACTTTGCTGTTGTAAAAAGGAGATAATTGAATTGATTTTAATATAAAGTTATAAAGGTAAACGATGGGTTTATATATAAATGTGTTGATAAAAATACATATATAAAGTTAAGTAACCGCGAGACCGAGTGATCTGGAGAGTTCGAGACAACTAAATATAGCTTGTTAATAAGGTTTGTTAGCTTAACTAGCGAACTGTCGATCAATGGACCTATCGGCTTCTTTCTTAATGAACGGCTCTCTCCCCTAGTTCAACGCATCCTGTCTCTGATTAGACAACCGGTCTTCTTTGCCAGCTACATACAGCGACAGGTTCATGAATCACAAATTAACTTGTAATGTTCGTTTATCAGACAAATTAAGAACAAACAGAATCAATCATTTTGCATTCGCTCAATTGCTCAAATACATTTCGGTCAGTGTATCAAATTATTACTTGTTTGGGTGAAATGATACCTTGCAAAAGAAAACTAGTACACTGAGTAGGAGAAAAAAAATTTAGTACAAGTTTTTTGTAACTTGAAATATAGTGCATAAGATGGGGAGAAAATAATGTATTTCATTACTGTTTATTTAATTGTACAAAAAATGCGCGACTCCTTCAAATAAGTATAATTTGTTGATTATGCCCGCATGGCTCGAGCATTTCGCAGACAGTTGTTTCAAAAAAGCACTCTACGAGGACGAAAAAAAGATCCAGATGTGTGGTTCGATAGTTACTAATATCATAAAGTCCCTGGGGGTTCGATTTTCTGCATGCATTATCGTTTTATGAGAGCAATTTTCAAAATATTGTGAACATGCAAAGAAACACAGCTTGTGTTTCCCACAAGTAGTTTTTTCATCTACTTTTTTTTCAAATACATTTTTTATACGTGCGAAGTTAAATTTTAGACAAAAATTTAGACGTGAATAAGAAGTTGGTTAAAAAATATTGTACTAAAAAGGGGTTTGCGTAATACATAACAAGTTATTACCGGAATTTCAACTGCCAGTTTTAAAATAATTATTATTAATGTGACATAAAAAAAAAAAAAATGATCGATTGGAAAATTTACGATTGGTGTTACTTGGAATTCGAACCGACAGTTTACCGTTGAAGTATTAAAATTACAGGACATGAAAGTATCGGGTAACATTTTACATGTATCTTCGGTACTTTTACGTCGTAATAACAAAGTAGTCACATCAATTTATTAGAATATTGAAAGATTAATTTCAACCAAGCGGCGTTTGATTCAGGCAAATCGCGTGCAACTTCTTAACACCTATTTTTTAATTTTAATAACTAGTGCCTTTAATAGCCGATAATTTTGCACATGTAAATTTTCGCAGGCGAGAGCTTTCCACAACAATTTGTCACAGGTATCGAAATTAAATACTAGAAAGTAATTCTTTGCATCAAATTACTTAAACATAACTTATCATTCTAAACTGAACGAACAAATAATGTATAATAAATATCATCACAAATAATTTCAATTTATATTACAATTATGTTTACACATTTACTTGAAATATATTCTTCACGATAGAAATCTTAATGGCTCTCTTAAATTATTCCAAATCAATTTATTGACAAATAAATTGAAACTGCAATTTGAATGTATACGTTTGATTGACAAAAAATGATATCACTTGAAAATGAACGAACAATTGATCGCGATCTAAAATAAAGTTAAGACATCAAATCTTGAAACTTAACATAACGATCTCATTAGTTGCTGCATGTGTAAACGTCTGCTCGAAAATGACAGTTGACGTTAAAGACAGGCCGGCGGTTTGCAATTTTTTGCGGCCCGGAGGTGTGCACGTAATGTTTCAACTCTGCGGAGAAGTTGCGCGCTTCATTGCTATATGTAGTGATTATCAATACTTTTTATTTGATTGACGTTTTTTGCTGCGCACTCGCCGTTAGCAGGGCTGCCTATTGCGTGCCGGCAGGCTGATCACCGAGTTCGCGAGGACGTGCGCACGAATAGTCACTCGGGACCCGAAGATTATTATGCACGAGTGTGTATATATATACACCTGGTGCTTCGCGTGCTCTCTGTTCCGGGTTTGATTGTCCGTTTTACTTCAACCTGATCAGCTCTGCGCCAGCAAAGTACAAACTTGTCTGAACCGTACGAGAATGTCGCTGATAACAGACCACACGTTTTTCATCCCTTTTTTTCGCCATTTTTTCCCCTCTTAAAGACCCGCTATTTAACTTCTTACGTCATCTGGAAATTGTTTGACATCATCTAGAATTTTCTTACATCATTTTTTTGTTCTCTCTGAAAAACTTTTGTTCTAAATTGTTTTGTCATCTGGTAATGAGTAAAAAAAATGTAACACATTGGAGGTTCCCATGACGCAACATTTTCTCACAACACTTGAGTTATGAATAAAAGGGCCGGAAAAAGTACAGTAAGAGCGAGTGATACAATAAATAAAGGCGAGTTTAATAGTACAATCGACGATTTGCTGCACTTAAGTGGCAGTTGTCAAAATGTGCACTACGATTTTATCCGCTTAATTTTAATACTTTGTAATACAGTTTGAAAGCACGTTCTTAAACCGCGCGCAGCTAATAATGAAAGTGCTTTTATCGTTGCACCGGACACATCAACGATTGCCATCCTCGCTAGTTTAATTCCTCCCGGCAGAATATATACCGCCATAAATTATATGCAATAGTGATGGTAACGAGATTACTTCAGCACTTGTGTGCGTATAGAGATGCCGAACTTGCAATAATGCTCAACTGCGTGTAAATTTGCACGCGGGATACAAACTATTTTAATCGAATTGCCAGTAATAGGAATAAACTCAAAATACTACTCGCAAGATTTTTATTTCTAACATCATAAAATATCCTTAAGTAACACTCAAAATAACTTTGAGTGTTAACGTGCAGAAAAATAATTTAAATTGTAATATATAATAAAATAGTTTCAATAGTACTTTTTCCATTAGTTGAATTAAAATGTTGTTATAATCGTGTTATAATGCAAAGTTTGCATTTACCTAATGAGTGAGTGTTAATATTGAACTGAAAATATCTATTTTATTTTTGGCATTCTTAGATTGCATGCACATTCAAAGGATGTAAATCGTGTTGGCTAGCAGCCAAGGGACTTGGCTGATGAGCCTCGCTTAGCAGAAACGATGCATGCGTGCAATGCTTCGAGATGCAGAAAGGGGGTAAAAAAGCGGTAAAAAAGCGGTAAAAAAGCGGCAAAGAAACGCGTAAACGCTGTAATGAACGACTAGAATTGCGATTCGTACAAAAGAACGCTGTACCGCGAATAACAAAAGTCATGCTGATAAATATTAATGAATTGCTCTCTAATTATTGCATAATTACCAATTAATTTGCGT
>JABFPM010004358.1:0-12761 GCA_022817325.1 Idris sp. 1 HC-2018 | reverse complement strand
TTTTGTGTTATTAATGCAAAATAGTTTCTGAATTCATATACAAAAATCAACTTTTCAACAAGAAAAAAATTCGGTATTGAAAGAGTTAAAGAGAGCAGATTTTTTTAAAAAAAATCAAACATTAAAAATTGTGAAAAAGGGCGAAACTCTATAAGATTTTACTATTCTTAATAAAATCTTTTTATATTTACTTATATAACTTATCATTATGTGACTTAATAGAAGTATTTGTTCTGCTTAAAAATATGTAATCATAATTCAAGGTTCCAGATAACATTATGTATTTATTAATTAATAAATTGTTATTTAGTAAAACATAAACAGTCCATTTATTTTTATAACCAATGTTTAGTATAATATTTTTAAAAACTTTTCATATAAAACCAAATTAAATATTCCTAAAAAATGCTAGTTTTAAAACTTACTAGATTTCAGTCCAGCTGAATACTTTCTGCGAAGAAATTTTGCTGATTGTTGACAGAGCAATTTGCGAAAAGAAAACATTTTGTTTGTTTAACTATCACCATCTGACATTCGACTTCATTTCTATTAACACTAAAATTATTCTCACAATATTTGGAACTTTTTTACTGGTAGTATTATTGACTTGCGCCGCCAGTCTTCACGCAATAATAGCCGTCTTTCAAGATACTGTCACGATATATCAAGAACTTCATAAATAAAGCTTACTCATTACTGATATCACCATTAATGTTTTGATATTAGAATATGATATGATAATTTCTACTTATCCTCTTGCAATTACAGGCTTTTTCTTCTAAAAAGCAGTATTGACAGCCAAATTGGTATTTTTTTTTCTTCCACAATGTCATCTTATGTAATGATTTTTTTATTGTTCAACCTTTATTAAATCAATTTTTGGTCTGCATAAATTAATGAATATTTTTCGGTGCACTAAATTACTGCGAAATTCATGACAGGTACATACACCGACATTTTCTGTTGCTTTACAATGATCGGTGTAAATCATTGTGACTTATGGCTACGACTGCTTCGGAGACATTGACCAGATGTAATAAAAAGACCTGCATATCAGGTCAATATCACTGACGTATAAAACTTGTTTAATTGTCTCATTAATGCGTTAGCTCTAATTACATAAAACAAAGTCACTGCAATGTGTTGAGTTTG
This sequence comes from Idris sp. 1 HC-2018, assembly GCA_022817325.1. Classification (NCBI taxonomy): domain Eukaryota; kingdom Metazoa; phylum Arthropoda; class Insecta; order Hymenoptera; family Scelionidae; genus Idris; species Idris sp. 1 HC-2018. The sequence goes on along the minus strand of JABFPM010004358.1, from coordinate 11,609 downwards.
ATCATATTAATGCAAATAATGAAGTCATTAATATATTTACTATCTAATACTGGATTAAAATTCAACCTTTGGTATATATTTATTTTATGTAGAATTTTGTTTTAGATTGGGATATAAAAATTTGCGAGTAATGTGATTAAATAATGCAACTTAAATTAAACTTTTTTTAATCAGAAAACTGCACTTTGATTTATTTATAATAGGCTTTGGAAATTTTTTTCATTTCAACGTTCGTTTAAAATTGTGACCCAAATTTGCATTTTTATAATCAAGAAATTGAAGTATAAAAAAAATCTTTTCACTTTCAAGTATAACTTTTATAATCAGTAGATTTTTTTTAGAAAATCATTTTTTAATAACTGAGTAAAAAAATTATATAAACTTTTCGCTGAAAAAATTCAGCCTTGAATTATTATAACGTAAAAAATTTTTGTTCTTTTTGTTTAAAGTTTTGACTTTTTCTTTCCAATGTCAAGTTTTTCTATTTTATATATTTTGACTTAATAAATGTCAAATAATGCTATTATTGAATGTTATTTCTTAAATACTATAATCAAACTTAATTGAATCAATCCTAATTTATATAATTATGTTATACAAATTTTATTGATGCATCAGTTGTAGTAGCATATCCCATAATCTGTCATACATGTTAAGGGTCAAATAGTATTGCGTGTTCTCATAAAAGAATGGTATAGCTTTTTTTCAAAGTTAAATAAAGTCAGTACATCAGTTTGTGTACTGTAATTTTATCCAAAAGTTTAAATAAATAATTTCTTAATATTTAGAAAATAAATTCTACATAATATAGTACAATTTAAATTATTTCAAGTGTTCAAAAATAATTTAAAATTGTTCTTACTTATTTTTTGGACGCAGTTTTTGCTAAGAATAGAAAATCATATAAGAAAATTTTATTTTTCTTTTCTCAGAATTCTTTGAACTTTATTTGTTGAAAAATTTTGTTTAACAAATTGTGCGATAGAGAAAGAGCATATGTAGCTTATAATATAATTTAAATTATCCTAAAAGTTTAAAAAGAATTTTAAGTTTTAACATTGCTTATTTTCATTTAATTTTGTTTTTTTGTTAAGAACAAAAAACTATGTTAAGGAAATGTATTTTTCCTTCCACAAAACTCAATGAACTTGACATCCTAAAAACTTTGTTCTACAAGAACAAGAGAATTTGTAGCCTGCAAAATAGTATAATTTAAATTATTCTAAATGTTTAAAAATTATTAAAACTTTTTTTTTATTCAAATTTTTAGGACTTGTTTTATCAAAATAAAAATAAAACTATACCAGGGGAATTTATTTTTCCTTCCTCAGAATCCAATGAACTTGACAAATGTTTTCAAAAATTGTGCAACAGAGAAAGACCGTTTGTGGCCGAGGAACGGAATGCCCCGATGGCGTGCATCCTCGACAGGAAATCGCGTGTCGACGGGGCAGACTGGCCGCCCCCTCACCACCTTTTCTTTCATCCACAAAAGCTGTGTTGGATCACGATGCCAAACGATATGCATATTGCGTTCGTGTTGGTGCGACGTTACCCTTAGCAAAGCTCGGCCGTAGCTTTGCTCCGCTCCGATTGGTCGATCCACCCACGACTAAGGTCTAAAACGACCCTTGCTGCGCGATCCCTTGGACTCGCGCGGAAAATCGCGAGGCGAACGGTACCCAGTCAGTTTCACACTTTTTTACCTAGTGCAATACATATATATATATATATATACATTTTTATGTGGCCCCTCCAGTGGTGATATTGTAACAAAATTTATTATTTTTTTAAAATAAAAACGTTGATTGTGGAATAAAATAAAAAATAATAGGTGACAGTGGCAGAGCCATGGTTGGGACCGCTCATGACGTAACATGAGTGTTAACAACAAGAAGACCTCGGGTGGAAAAGACGACAAAAAAAATGCGGCCCTTAAAGAAGATAGTCAACTGGGTTCAAAGGACGATGGGGGCTCAGCTTCCATCGGAAGTAACGGAACTGCTTCCGGGGACCAGACCCAGCCCGGAAGTAAGCCGGGTTCAGCAGGGGCGACTATCCGAGAGGCCACACAGAGGCTGCTCGCCCTCGCGGCCCGGGGGGAATGGCCGCCTGTGGACCAGGTGCTCAAGACTATGGAAAAAGCAGTACAAAATGCCGGCGAGGAGAGCATACCATCCCCGTTGGCCAGTGTTATGGACCCGGTAAGATTTTGATAAAAAAACAAAAAATACAAATTGTTATTTTTTTTTTATTATTATACATAAAACAGTGTGACTTTTTTAAAGGAAACATTTTTCAGGAGAACATTACTTTTCCAGTAAATTGTATATTATATTTCAGCAATGAATAATAGATATTAAAGTTTTGGTCTTTACTATAGTGGCACTGAAGACCAAGATTTTTGTTGGTTTTTACATTTCCAAAAAGATATAAAAATGTAGTGCATATTTTAGGAACTAAAAAAAAATTTCTTTTTGAAATAAAATAGTTTTTTTTAAAAAAAAAGAATGATTTTTTTGTAAAAAAGATATTACTTTTTAGAGTGAATTATCTTCAAAAAAGCTACGGTCTCTGTATAAGGTAACTATGTGAGGTAGCAATAATTAACAACTGGAAAACCGAAATATGTTTTCTGGTAAACGTCAGTAGATTGATTCTTTAGATAAAAGACTGACGTATATTAAATTAAACACTAGTGAAGTACAAAGTTTAAATGACTTGAATGTATTTTTTTAGTTTTAGGTTTAGGTTTAGACAAAAGTTTTTATGCATAATCAATCATAATTTAATATTAAAAAAAAGAAAATAATATTTTAAGTGTATTTGATTCTTTATTATTTCTTTTTTTTAGTATTATTACTTTTATTAGTTCACTATAAATTTAAATACATTTTTATTGTATTTTTAAATATAACTATAAATTCACTCTTAAATAAGTGTATCTAAGTATGGTTTATATAAATAGTGTTGAATAAAAGTTTTTGCATACTAAGCACATATTTTATAATACTTTTAAAAGTACTTAAAACATATAATTGCCATGTATGAGCAGATTAAACACGCATTTCGTGTAACATAATTTGATTACCTCAAGTGACAGACTTTTTGTCCAATTCTTGTGTACAACGTACACTTATTTTTTTTATATGTGCGTGAGAAAGTGACCGCTTCTTATTACAAATCAGATAAACTAATTTTATTATATCTGCAAAGCTTTTTCGGGGCTAAATAACAATTTTTATTTTAAATTTAATTGAAGCAAATTAATAAATTTTGCATGTCATAAATAACTTTTAGACATACAAAAATCATATTTTTAGAATTTTGTAAAAAAAAATATATACATTTTTCATTTAGATTTTAAAAATAAAAATTGATTTTTGTATATGGGACTATTTTGCCAACCTTTTTTCACAAAATTTATATTTTTCAACTAATATTTGCATCGTGAAATAGGTGAATAGTGTTAAAACTAAAAAATATTCAATAAAAATTGTTTTATACATATATATATGTTGTATTTTATTTTCAGACGTCTGGCATGACACCGCTAATGTATGCTGTAAAGGACAACCGAACAGCTTTTATAGATAGAATGATCGAATTAGGGGCAGATTTAGGAGCTAGAAATAATGTAAGTTTTTTTTTCCAATTTAAACATACTTTAAAAAAATAATAATATTTTTCAAATATCTTAGGTCAATTTCTCTTTAAAAATTATAAAACTATTATTTTTAAAAAGTAGGGAAAAACCTTATGGAATGATAATATAATCTTTTTGACAGACTAAAATATAATCTTTTTTATAAAATAAAATTTTAAGTTTACAAAATATAACATATTTATGGAAAATATGAAACTTCTATATGGTTTTCCTTCACTTACCAAAATCACATATGGAATTCCCAAATAGAATTTTCCCGTAATTTTTTTGCAGCAGAATAATAAACCTTTTTTAATGTTCATCTTTAAACCTAAAACAGAAAAAAATAAACTATGAATACCAAACTTACTTTACAGTTATATAGTAAACAAAATTGGATAATTATATCCATGAATTCAATTTACCTACATTCAAATTTACTTAATAAATGCAAATATAATTTCTTCAATCTACTTGTACATCAATGTAAATTTGATCCAGAAATGAAAATAATATAACAAATTCACGCAAAAATTTTGCACCGAAACGGACATTTTTTCAAGATAAAAATACTCGTTTTAATTGAAGTGTATGCTCGTATAATTCAAAAAGACTATATTTTATTGCTGCACATTTTCTTGGTCATATAATTTAACGAAAATCTAGCCTAATATATGGCCCCTAAAAGCCAACGCAACTATTAATGGTAATTATATATTCTGCAAACGAAGATGCTTGACCGACTATTGGTGCATTTACCTTACTTAGATTGCATAAACAGTGCAAAATCGATTGCAAATGCATGAATATTTCATACACCTTTTAATCTAATAAGAAAATCTCTCACTTACAAAAAGCTGGAGATTATTTTGAACAATCATCGTCTTATTTTTACCCTTATCTATTATTAATTTCGATGTTCTCGACCTTTTTTTACTAAATATCAAGTTCAACAATTAATTTTTTGTTTGAAAAATATTTTTTCAAAATACTTTGTTAACTGTTTTTTCAAATACTAAACTTGAGATTTTTTTAAAAAAAAAGAATTTTTGTTTGAATAAGAACTTTCTGATCATAAAAACTGTAAAGTAAAAAAAAGTACTTTATTAATTTTTTTTAAATAATAAGTATTAAATTTGTGATGATATTCATTCTTTTTTTACAAATTTTTTTGGAATAAGAACTTTCTGATAATAAACATTGTAAAGTACAAAAAAAGTACTGCAAAGTGCATAGTTGATGATCTGATTGTAATTCGTGTTAATTCGAGTCAGAATGGTAAGATTGCGTGAAGGAGGGCCAAGGCCAAGGGGCCTGCTGGATTCATGTAAGTATGTGTACACATATTGGAATATGACTACGAATGTCAGCAAGAAAAATAGGCCGTCTAATTTAATAAATTATACCAAAGACAGATACAATTTTCTGACAAATTAAATTTCTTAATAACAAAAACTCACTGACCAATGAAATTTGATTGCTCAAATTTGTAAACTTTTTTTTAATATTTCTTATTAACAATCTAATGTCAAATTTTGTTAATATTCATTTCTTTTTTCAAATTGCAGCAATTGATTTTGTCAACCTCGTCCTTGAGCACAAATTACAATAGCAATTCTTTTTACTTCGGCGTTATTATTAAAACTTTCACTTTTAACAACTACATACAAATCTAACAACTTATCTAATCAGGAAAGTAAAGGAGAAGAAAAGAAATATGAAATTTTCTAAGTGCGTGCCTTAACTCGGAGTTATCGACCAGAGCACCGCTCCTCTGTGGCCCTGATATAATTTTCAAATTGCATGCTAATGAACCGCGATTGAAATAACCGTAACATTAGCAGAGGGTTCTCCCTAAATCTGGGCGCGGTTGCTGCATTCCGAAGCCTAAAATGGGTTAAACTTTTTTTTAACTGCATCGCAATTTGTCATGATTAAACTCTTTTACATTAATCCAATTACAGTTTATGATTCTTTTTTTCAGGATAATTATAATGCTTTTCATATCGCTGCTATGTACTCTCGTGAAGATGTCGTCAAATTATTACTTTCGAAACGAGGAGTTGATCCTTACGCAACTGGAGGGGTACGTCAAGTTTTATTTAAAAAAAACTATTTAAAATTTTTTAAATTAATTTGAATTTTTGTATAACTTATTTTAATTTATTTTAAATAGCCAAGACAACAGACTGCCGTACACTTGGTTGCATCAAGGCAAACAGGAACTGCCACTTCAATTTTGCGTTCCATTTTGGCGGCTGCTGGCAAAGACATTAGATTAAAAACTGATGGGGTTTGTATTTATGTTTACAATAAAAAAATTTGTTATGATATAATCCTTGATAAAGTCACACTCTAGTCAGGGAATGCAAATTTTCTATTAGTATTTTTAGTAGGCCATAAATGGATTGGAATTTCATATTTTGAGTAAAGCGGCTAGTTTGAATATCATTTCACGTGTCTTTGGATTATAAATCAATGCATATGACCTGAAATAATATGTTTAACCCCAAAATTATGCCACCCATTGTGTCATATTTATCCAAGTGGCAGACTTTTCATTTTCTAATAAATCGTTTTAATTTTTAATTTCTTATCTTTGAAAAGGAACGCTATTAAATTTTACAAATACTTTCTTTATCTCAAATACAATGTGTTTTATATAGAAATTGTGTAATTTATGCAATTTTGAATATTGGCAATGTATTGTGAGAATTATTATTTTTTTTTTTTCATTAACAAAGAACAGTAACTTTCCAAACGATCAAAATCTCGGTTTAGTTTATATTCTAACTTCAAAATTGTATATAAAATAACTCACATACACTGCCCGGCGAAAGTTCTGAGCCACCTATTTTGAGGTCATCTGTTTATTTTATCGTGAATATCTTTGATAAATTTGAATGAAATTGTCTAAAAATTTGACAACTTACAATTGAAATGTTTATCTTTCGCAAAATAATACGTAATTGAATCTTCCTGCAACCCCCGCCAAACTAATCATTTTACCATAAACTACGTAAATTTATCTTTCATTTAAAAAAAGATGTAGGTATTTTTCCCAAAAACATGTAATTTTCAAAAATGCATTCCTTTCTCAAAAATTGAGATAATTACCATTAATTTGTTTGAATGAAAGATAATTGTACATAATTTACGGTGAAACGATTAGTTTTTACATATCAATCGAATTCCCAATTTGCGGTTGAGTGAAACATGACCGAATTTTTTTTTAAATTTAACCAAAGTTATTTACAATTAAGTTAACAGATGACTTTAAAATATGTAGCTCAGAACTATCGTCGGAAAGTGTACATTTATATTAAATTCCCTAGAAAATTATGCATTTAAGTTGTGTAACTAATTGGAAAACTAAAATTTTACTTTACCCTATTACACATAGTCGAAGTTAATGGTCGCATTAAAAAGTCAACAAAAAAAGAGTTCAAATTAGAAGATAGAGATTTCTCTCTTAACGTTCATTTGTATAAACTATATAACCAAAACGTTGCGTGACAACGGCCGGCCGGGTATCGCTGCCTGGCACCACGTTTGCCATAATTCGTCTCCTACTCTATGTCGCTTTCCTATTTCAACTATACACCTGTCCTCATAGATTTTCCTCTTTTTTTCTTTACCTGGCTTTGCACAATAATTTATGGTTTTAAACTGATTAAGAAATTTATTATCCAAACTATATTTCCTGACAAAAAAAAAGAAGAAATTATTAGTAAATAACCATTTTTGTAATATAAATATACAAACAATTTTAGCGAGGAAGAATTCCTCTTCTCTTGGCAGTAGAAGCCGGAAATCAATCGATGAGTCGGGAACTGTTGTCCCAACAAGCTTCCGAGCAATTGCGGGCCATTACTCCCAGCGGTGATTCTGCTCTTCATTTGGCCGCACGTCGTAGAGACGTAGACATGGTGCGCATTCTCGTGGATTATGGGGCGCAAATAGATATGCAAAATGTAAGTTAAAAAAATATTTCGATTGCAGGTATAACAAATTAGTACTATTTAAATTAAATCAATATAAATTAAATACTAAATTTAGATAAAAAACATAAAATGTTGCATAATAAAGGAACTATTATGCAAACGTAGTTCAATAAGCAAAAAGTTACGAAACTTTTTAATTAGTAAAATATTTGAAAATGAGATTATATTTAACCATTCTATCATAGTGTTTGCTAGGTTTACAAAATTTAAGAATTTCTTTTTCTCAGATTCAATAATCGGACATTTTAGTAAAAAATGTTTCAAATCATCTTATATCGTTGCAAGTTTCGCAAATTTTTACATTATTAAAAGAATATTTTATACGGCATAATCAGCAATTGCTTTAAAAATGATGGTTGGTATTTAAACATGCCTCTTTGTTTACTCGAAAACCACTAATTTCACTATAAGAGTAAGTTAGTATTTTTATATAGACCAAACACCTGTTTGTCTAATGGAAAATGTGTGTAATTTATTGGTAAAAAATTGAACAATTCTAAGATATTACGAATTTCAACCCAATTTGCTGCCAGTAATATGATTTCTTAAAATGAGTGATTTTCGAGTAAACAAATAAGCAGGTTTAAATGCCGGCTATCATTTTTAAATCAAAATTCCACATAATTTTAAAAAATTAAGGGTTTTTGGATAATTTTTAATAGAGATATAGCAGTTTGGCATTATCACTTTGAAAAATGCATTCTTTTATATTTTGTATGTCAAACCTTTAGAATCAAGCAAAATTCAATTTTAGCTGGTAGTTTTATAAGCTAAAATCTTAAGTTTTCAAACAAAAAAGCAAATTATTAGTAATTATCTGCATTAGTGACAAATCTATTTCTGTTTAAAGTGATCAAAAATTTTGAACGTGTGCAGAGTTTCTCAAACTTTCTGGCAGTAGTGTATCTCGTCATGAGTAATTTTAGCAAACGTTCTTGTACAATCCATCTTTTCATATATATAAGAATATTAGGTTTCAGATATTATTCTGCACTTTCGAAGTCGAGGATATTGTTAGAAACTTACACACTATTCTAAGTAAAACATTAAAAATTACCTTTTTCCAAAATCTTTCATCGATAATAACTTAAGTATAAGGTATAAAACTACAGTTTCATTATTAACATACTGAGCTTACAATAATAACATTTGTAAGCTATTTGAATTATAAAAATCATGAAAGGTCAAAGCGAATTGATGCAAACTATTGGCGATAGCATTTTACGATTCAAAAATTATCCCTGTTTAGCAAAACAAATTTCTGTTATGCGTAATATTTATGGCAATGCGTCAACGAGACTCAACAGCAAAAGTAAAGTAGTCCTTCAGTCGATGTAACATTATGTGCCAGCACTTTCATCAGCCATAAGTGTATTGCCTTTTCTGTAACTAATCCTGGTCACGAATACAATTCAACGACCTTATTTAATGCAAAAACAAATCTTTTTATATCTAGGGAGAGGGCCAGACGGCTCTGCACATAGCCAGTGCCGAGGGTGATGAGACCCTGGTGAAATATTTTTATGGTGTCAGAGCGTCAGCCGCGGTCACGGACAACCAGGACCGCACTCCGATGCACTTGGCCGCGGAAAATGGCCACGCTTCTGTGATCGAACTTCTGGCTGACAAATTTAAGGCGAGCATCTTCGAGAGAACCAAGGACGGTTCGACTCTGATGCATATTGCTTCGCTGAATGGCCACTCGGAATGTGCGACGATGTTATTTAAAAAGGGTGTCTATTTGCATATGCCAAATAAACGAGGTGCCAGGTCCATACACACGGCTGCCAGATACGGACATGTTGGTATCATCAGCACTTTGCTGCAACGTGGAGAAAAGGTTAGATGAAGTAAAATTAGTGACTTAAAATGTAAATACAAAAATTTAAATCATTATCATATAATACCTTCGAGTAACTTTGACTTTATACAAGTTTTAAGATTCTAAAATTTAGAAGCAAAATGGAATTTTGAATAAACTCCAAGTTACACCTAGGTTGATGTATTATTAATTTATTTTTAATTTATACCATTTGTAAATAGTCATAGCTATTATTGTTGTATAATATAGACGAAAGCCATATTTTCTGGTGACGCGTCGAGAACAGTGAGCAATTCCTGGAAAAAGAATATACATATATTATCTAGTTTGCATGTGTCCTTAATAGCATGTACCCGAGTAGAAATTTGGTCAGGCGAGCCTTGAAGGCCTGTTGGAATGTAAATATTACTGGCCTGGATAGAAAAGAAAGATCCGAAAATGATATACTCTTTTTGTTGGTGTGTCTGTCTGTCTTAAGTATATATAAAGAAAGGCTTCGTTTTATTTTTATGTCAGTATTAATGTTCTGCATCTGACATGAATAAATTTAAATTTGATATGTTAGGAATGATAAGCGATTGCGCTTGGGTATATTTTATATTGATATGAAATTGACAGTTAAAATATATTGGCAGCTTCATAAGTAGAATTTAACTGTTTCCCAAAAGAGTAATAATAACAGTAAACCATAAAAATCTAATTTCTATCTGCTATTTGGTATTATATTTTGGAAATGCTTGGATTGTAAAATTTGGAAATTAAAAACCAGGAAAAGGGACAAACTGGTTGTATGCTTTGTCTGAGCTTTCAAAATTGCTACTCGGGGGATTAGAAACTGATGACAAAATTGAGATACTAATTGAGGTGATTGAATATTCAGGTGGATGCTACAACCAATGACAATTACACCGCTCTCCATATAGCCGTAGAAAGCGCTAAGCCAGCCGTTGTCGAGACTCTTCTGGGTTATGGTGCTGAGGTGCACGTCAGGGGTGGAAAACTTCGGGAGACGCCACTTCACATAGCTTCTAGGGTCCCAGATGGCGACAGGTGCGCGCTCATGTTACTCAAATCTGGCGCTGGACCAAATCTCACAACTGACGATGGTCAGACGCCGGTTCACGTGGCTGCCAGCCATGGAAACCTTTCGACTCTGCTTTTGTTGCTGGAAGACGGTGGCGACCCCATGTTCAAATCCAAGGTAAAGTTCTGTAACTGAAAATTGCCTATCATTATCATCTAAAACTATTGAAATAATTATAATATTGATACTTGGTTTGTTAAAGAATGGTGAGACCCCACTTCATTTAGCCTGTCGAGGTTGTCGGAAGGAAGTGGTGGACCATCTGATAAAGTTTGTCAAAGACAAAAGGGGTTCTGATATGGCAACAGCGTACGTCAACAGTTTGACCAACGAAGGTGCCAGTGCTTTGCACTATGCAGCCCAAGTGGAACCTTCGGAAGTTAGTGTTCCAGGAGACGACAGAGCGGTGGTTCGGTCTCTGCTGCAAGGTGGCGCTGACGTTGGCATGCAGACCAGACAAGCTGGAGAATCTGCTTTTCATCATTGCGCTCTCGCAGGGAACAACGAGGTAGACTCTTTTTTGAGGACAAATTTTCATAGGAAAAGTATTTTTTGATTAAAAAAAGATACTTAAGTCTTTGAAAATATTCTTATTTAGCTTGAATCCAAAAATCTCAACTCAAAAACTTAAGATTAAATCTAGTCAAAGTAAATAATTCAGATATTCTATAAAATGACATTCTATACATTGTTTGAATTTTACACTCTGCCATAAATATTCAAATGTTTTGTCTCTAAAAGGTTTTATCAGAAATGATCAGTCACATGTCCGCAACTGACGTGCAAAAAGCCCTAAACAAGCAAAGCGCGGTCGGCTGGACTCCACTTCTCATAGCAGCTCACAAAGGGCACATGGAACTGGTAAACAATTTGCTAATCAACCACGCGAGAGTTGACGTTTTCGACCTGGAAGGCCGATCTGCGCTTCACCTGGCGGCAGAACACGGATACCTCCAGGTCTGCGACGCCCTGCTGGCCAACAAAGCCTTCATCAACTCCAAGTCCAGGGTGGGAAGAACAGCGCTCCATCTAGCGGCGATGAACGGCTACAGC
>JABFPM010004357.1:0-12763 GCA_022817325.1 Idris sp. 1 HC-2018 | reverse complement strand
GAATCCGATAACATGTAGAAAAATAATATAAAAAGTACCGATTTATTCCTTGTTCCCTTCAGTGCTAAAAAAATTATTGAAAAATGACTATTTCTGAGCTCTCTAATTGGACTTCCCCCCTTAAATAAATAACTGGCGCGAAAATTCAAAAAGTGTAACTAAAAATTATTTTTTAGGTTACAATGACTCTGAAACTATATGAATAATTTTCAGCACACATTTTTTCGACTCCGACAGTAAAAACAAACATACTTTCAGCTCACGATTAACAAATAACCTAAAAAAAAAATTATTTCGGCTTTTACTTTTTTCATTTCTCGAAAAATAAAGTGCATAAAAAACTGTATAGAAACGATATGTAAAACATGGCTCACGTCTGAATTTGTAAATTTTTTTCTACTTTGGCTAACGTTAGGTTTGACGACTCCAAAGTATTTACTTATTTTTTTTTTTCAAATTCAGCTCACGTCAAAAAGACGACTCTGAATTTGAAATTTCTTTTTTTTATACTTTGGCTCACGTCAGGTTTGACGACTCCAAAATAAAGTTCTTTTCTTGTTTTTCAAATTCAGCTCACGTCAAAAAGACGACTTCATGTTTTAGTTTTTTTCGTAATTTAACTCACTTCTGAATGATTACTCTGAGTTTTAAATCTCTAATCCAATTACGTCCACGTAAAATAAGATGACTTCGGTTCTTATTTCCTTCTTTTTTCAACATTCACCTTATGTTAAATAGGTGACTCTACATTTTCCAATTGTAAATTTTACTCAGTCCATTACTCCAAGGTATGTTCAGTTTGTAAGTCTTCCTTTGTTATAAAATGCCCACAGCGTGAAAACAATTTTTCCAAAACTCAACGATCATGTTTACTCTGAAAATATTACTGAATTTTATTAAAAAAGAAAAAAATTTTTTTTTACATTTACAATTTTATTCACTTTGTTTTGTTGGCTACTAGAATTCTTCTTTCGTCTGGCTCATTCAATTTTGGTGCGATTATGTAAAAAAAATTTGCCTTTTTATCTGGAATCATTTTCCTGAAAACAGAGCCCAGCCAAAGCTGGGGAATTAGATTATGATCAAAATACAATTTGTTCTAACCTCAATTTTGTTAAAAAAATTTGAAACACTTGTCACATCATTTTTTACATCAGAACATGATTTAAATATCCAATTTTTATTAAAACATCACTTGAGATTTAACATTATTAAACTTTGCTTCACTTAGCACTTTAATTTATACAATAAAAGATATCACTTGACGCAATTTCCTACGCGAGGTCACGTCGGTTCAAATGTCAGTTTGATTCTAACAATTTCATTGAGCGTCTTCCCGTGATTGAAAATGTCCAACTTTATTTATTTTTTATTTATTACATTTTTCATATATGGCCGTACGTCGCGCGAGACCAACCAAGGCGGCCATTTAGTGCGCGAAAAATATTTTTACACTACACAAGCGAGAAAAGTCCACTTCTAGCGGCAGTGCCGCCGCAAAAAGTGACCAATCATTTAAATATCAATTTGACAAAAACTACCAAAAAGAACTTTTATAACTATAAATTTATGTATACTTACTTTGTAAATACAATTTTGTTCAACATATACCGTCACTGAAATCACTCACTGACAACACAAAGAATGTGGCAACGTCGCGTTACGTTTGCGATTTCGATTTCCGAAAGTGGAGTCCACAGAACGCCGACTCGGCGGAGGAGACAGAACTCCGAAGTGAAGTACGACAAATGCCGAATTGGAGTACGCTGTACTCCAACTAGTCGGCGTTCTATGTTCTACACTTAGTGGAGTACGCTGTACTCCACTCTTTTCTTAGTGTGGGACACTTATAATTTTGCCCGTAAAAAATTTAATCATTCTCAATAATAACTTATATTGTAAATGGAAATAGGCCCCTCCAACGCCTATTTCTGTGAAACGCAACCAATTTTATTTCGTTTCTCCAAAATGATGTTGAACGGAAAGGCGACTCTGAACTTCAAATTATGCATTCAAAATTCAGCCCACGCAAAAAAGGCGACTCAGAATTTTAATTTTTACATACTAAACTCGGATTACACCAAACAAGTGACTCTAAATTTAAAAAAAATTAACTTTCAGAACTCGGCATAAGATATCTAGTCGACTCCGATTTTTAAGTTTTATATTAAGAAATGGGCTCACGCCAAATAGGCGACTCCGATTTTGAATTCTTATATGATAAATTTGGCTCACGCCAAAAAGGCGACTCCAATTTTTAATTTTTATATTAAAATATCGGTTCACACCAAACAGGTAACTCCGATTTCGAATTTTTATATTAAAATGTCGATTCACACCAAACAGGTGACTCCGATTTTGAATTCTTATATAAAAAAATCGGCTCACGCCAAAAAGGCGACTCTGAATTGTTAACTTCATGTTCAAAACTTGGCATACAGTAAACAAGCGACTCCAACTGTGAAATTATGATTTCTAATTTGCTCACGTTTTTCCTAAGTTTGAAGTTTAAGAACTGAAAGTTGGAAACCGGCTGAGTTCTCTTTTCTCTATTATACTTATCAAATGTTCTCGCAAAATTTTTGGATCTTCATAACTTAATTTTGTAGGATCATCGCCAAGAACGATTGATGTTAAATTAGCTGCAGAATAAATGCCGCAATTTATCATATCTTTTTGCTTTTGCACATTCATAAACTGAATTTTGTTCAGATCAATATTTGGAAAACGAATAGCAATATACTCTCGTTCTTGTTGATTTATTCTTCTGCCATGTAAGCTATCGTACAAATAGGCATTCTTGCTATCATAATACAAGACTCTCCAATGTGAAGAATTAGCACCGAGTATTGCTATACTTTTCGTGAATACAGGTGGGACAATATCTCTGTATATAACGCACTGCACGCTTTGCGCTATAAAATCTGTCTTCTCTCTTACGATTTTTAGAAAAGTGTCCAGTACTGAATCACCTATATCCCTTCAAAATTACGCAGATTGTTTCTAATCTCTTCTAATGGTGCTTCTAGATTATCAAGATATCGCAGTCGTTCTTCCACTGATTCATTTGCCCACACTAACTGTTCATTCAAATACCCATATCTATCATTAATGGTAGCTGGTAAATATTCAAAATGAACTTGTGTTGCAGTATTCGTTGCTGGTTCGTGATTGTTATTTTCAATTTCTTCTTGATTATAGTTCGGTGGTATAGTAACTAATATAGTCGAGTCTGCTTCCGTAGTAACTTCTGTCCCACTTGCTGTCTCATGTTGATGTTTACTGCTTGCAGACTTTGCGCTTTTTTTTCTTACCTGTTTATCTCTATTTACAACTGTAGATTTTCGTTTTAATGCATTTTCAACCCACTCTGGTTCTATTATAGGCATGTGCTTCAGTCTTCTACGTTCAACTATTTCTGTTAACATAGCATCCATGTAAAATCGCGTCAATTGTTTTTCCATTTTTTCAATCCAAAACTGATCATCTCTTTCTACGTGAACTACTTTCATTGACTTATCGCTCCACAATACAAACTTGCAATATTGCCTTTTTGTAATGTGCAGTTGTCTTTGTACTTGATAATAATAAGGATGATTTTTATTCATTTCTGATGGATTTTTGGAATTTAAAATGTTTCGCAAATGTTTTTTTTGCTTAATTGCTGTTTCTTTGTCATTCCTTTAGCACAGAACGGACATTTAATCTCTATTATACCATCGTTTCCAATAAATCCATCAGATGAAGCACCCAAAAATGGATACTTTTCATCTATGCATAAACCGCAATTATGAATTTTTCCTACTTTTTTAGACAGTTCTTCTCTTGCACGCGATTCCATGTCAAGTCCATATTGCATTTCCGGTGTTCGATTTACTGACGGGTATAAGATACTGCTGACTAATCTTGCGGTACGAGTGGTGTCTTTTCGGCAACAAACTGCTCCGAACTTTGACGCAGTCAGCATTTTTCGCCGAATAAGACACCATCTTTCTGACTTACTTTGAGCTCTAGTGTCAATCTCAATATTTATCCTATCTTCAGCATTGTTACGCAACTCGATCATTACTTGTGCTTTTTCTCTCTGAAAAGCTTCAGGTGATAGTCGCGGTTGTCTTGCTTCTGGGCCATAATCTCCGTCAGGCCCACCATTTCTATTACGAGGAGTGCCCTTATTCATTTGTCTTAACTCTTTGTTTCTTTCAACAATCACCTGACGTTGTTTTTCGCATTTTTCTGCAACGTCATATTCAGTAAGATTTAAGCTCTTGTTGAGTTCTGTCAACACTTGCTTTGTGTTATACTGTAATACAGAAGCGTGAACTCGACCATCGTAAGAGCCTCTTTTGCCAAAGTCAATACGCTTACCGTTAATTGTTTTACAAATAACAGAATTAAATAATTCAGCCTGATTATGTGTTTTGTGTTTTACTAAACTTTCTGCACTACAGCTAACCCAATGCATCACATCACGAATTTTTCCAAGCAAACCGTAATGTTGTAATCGAGGAATGATATCATCATCCCTTTCAGTCACTAAATTGCAATCGAAATCAGAAGATCTACACTTATCATGATTTCCGAATACATGATGTACTATCGTTGATAAATCGTCGGATAATCTGTCAGCTTTTTCCGTAATACTTCCATCTTCATTCTTTCTTCTAATGGCTGCTTTGTCCACTTCGTCTCTAATATTTTTGGCTTCCTTTTTAATGATTTTTCGTAATCTACAGAACTCTCTATTTCTTAAGAATTTATCATCGGTCGTATTAGCTATTATTACTAATTTTTTACTGAGATTTTTCAAAAGATGATTAGTACAATCAACTTTTTCGACTTCGGTATTGTAATCTATGTAAGGATTATTATGAATTATAGCTGCATATACACTACTGTCATTATCACCAATAAGCGTTTTGTAAATAAGTCCATGCATTTCAATACTGCAATTAAACCCTTCAGCAATAATATCACTTTCCATACTTGTTGAGCCTGCATCACGATCAAAATTTTTGTAGCATACGTGAGGTTTGCATTGTAAATTTTTCCGGTCATAATAATCGCAAAAGGAACAAAATTTATTGCGAATCCCAGCATATTACACCTTACCAGTTTCATATCCTACTATTGCAGCTGAACCTGATAAAGCATTATATCCATGACCATAAGACCTTTTACTCCATTGTCCATCTGCTACTACTGCATTATATGGCATCCCATTTATGACATGTCCTTTTTCAATTGCTATTTTTCTTTCTTCTTTACCTGCTTTTATCATGGACTCAAAAGCAGCAGCTTTCATCTGAGAAATAATATCTTCGCGTTTTTGTGTATATGTATTAGGACACATACATTCAACATTCATAGCAGCTAAAATTTCACAGAATTGTGAGTATCCAATACCACTAGTAATAGTACCAGCAATTGCAGCTTCGTCTATTCCCATAACGCCATCGACATTACCATGTCCAAAAATACTGCATTCATAATCACAATTTTCACATTTAAAATATAACTGGGAACGGAGTGCTACATGGTGGATCTTAAAAAAGTAAACAACCAAAATCACTTATCTTTACAGCATACGATTCTCCCATTATCAAAGAACTGCTTGATATGTTTTATTAGAATAAATTCATTACCAATGAATTTTAATTAAAAAAGACACTAACTTTGTGACTGTAATCTTGATTAATCTCCTTAAGTTCATACGATTGTTTTTTAACTAAACTACTTTCTAAAAATTGTTTAAAAAATTTGTTAGTTAACCAAGAAATAAAAATAAATAAATAAAAAAGAAAATATTTTTGTGAAAATACAAATTATGTTTAAGTTCCAACTAATTTATTTTATTTTAAGAAGTAAACTAGCTTTCAAGATGGAACTTTTGTAGACGATAACAGACTTTTTCAAAATTCATAATTAAAACATAATTTTAATTAGGATTTATGAAATGGCCATCAAGTGTACTATAAAAAGGACTGAACTATCTAAGCATCTAAGAGCGAGTGAGATATATCAAGAAACAACTGAGCTATAAACATCTGAAGAAGAGATTTATTAACTATGTTGAAATGAACTAATGGCTCTGTTATTTAATCTATGAATTTGATTTGAATTTTAACTTTGGTAATCTTTTCTAAACACATTAAAAAATATGTAAACTAATTTCTGCCCATTTCCAAGAAAATTGCAAATTTGACTCTGGAAAGAACTGTTTTTGAATAAATAATCTTTTCTTCAAATGTTTATAACGCAGTTGTTTCTTGACATATCTCACTCACTCTTAGACGTTTATATAGTTCAGTTCTTTTTCTAAAATCCTCGATGGCCATTTTATAAATCCTAATTAAAATTATGCTTTAATTATGAATTTTGAAAAAGTCTGTTTTTGTCTCAAAAAGTTCTATCTTAAAAATCGTTTCCAAAAATGTGTAACAAAAAGAAAGAAATAAAATTGGCTGAATATTTGTATTTTATATATCCATAAGTGCACAAATCGTGTGTTATAATTGTGTTTTTTTAAAAAGTTTATTGTATTTTATTAATTTGGTTAAGAATAATAAAATTTAAAAACATTTCAACTTCTTTGTGAAAATTCATTTTTGTAACCCTATATTGCATATAGTGATAAGATATTTAGACGTATATACTACCTTCCCTTTATAACACGAAAACTATTTAAGCAATATACGAATATATATTGCAATTATATTCAAATTGTAAATATATTTTTAATAAAATTATATACTGTCAACATAAATTTAATATAATAATGATACAATTTTAGTATAACGTTTAAATATATTTTTTATGCTTTCCATATTTTTTATTTTCAAGGGTCACATTATAACTTTTAAAAACTTCTTTTAAATTCAATTTAAAACAATTACTGTTTAGCGATATTTTTTTAAATGGTTTTTATTTATCATAATGATAGAAAAATAAATATACAAATTCAAAATCAATAAAAATATTTATTTAATTTTTTATATAAATATATTTTCAAGTAGATTTGTTCTTTTTATTTAGTGTTTTTGACAATTAAATTTTAACTCAGAAATACATAAAATTTGTACATTTAGTTTATATAAATTGAAATATTTATAAAGCTTTTTTTAGAATTTTAAATAAAAAATATCCAAAAAGCTTTATATTGCTTGGAAAATAGGCTTGGCGCAATCTGTAGGGAAAAATAATAAGTGTGTACGCCGTCTCGGTCTAGTTACAAAATGTCTACTTGCTGTCAATTTGATATTTTTCAGTGAATAAAACGGGGGAGGTTACGGGGCCTTTTTGGATTATTTTTATACGTTGTGCAAGTGCCAGTTTCATTCGGAGAATATTCAAGAATGGCCTGATTATATTTTTATGCATGCAAAATGTTACATTATCAAAATATTCAGGTAAAAACACAAGGTGTCATTTCGATACATTTTAAAAACATTTTTTTATTTATATAATTAATTGAATTTTGCAATAAAATATATATTAGGCCATTCTTTTATTCCTCAACTATATACTGTCAAAATTTTTAATAATTTTGTGCTGTAGATTTGGCTCCGTAACCTCCCCCGTTTTACATGTGAAATGATATGACTGATATATCACCTTAAGGGGAAAAAGCCTTAGGGGGAAATAGACTTGGCGGAAAAATTGGAGAAAAAAAGGTCAAGTGAAAATGGTAAGGCAAAAACTCGTAGAGTAAAACTGGCCTGTCACCACTGACTTGTAGAATTTATTTTGTAACTTCAGTACAGGTTACAATCAGTATTCAATCCTGAAATTCATGCAAATAAAAAACTTTCACAAATGACGTAGACTAAAAATGAAACATAATTAACTTTCTTAATTACTTTTATTATATCAAAATCATAATTAAATTAACAGATTTGACTACCTGGTTATTCGCTTAAAATTAATAACTTTGTAACATTAGGGTATCTGTTAAATTTTTTTGTTTCGTAACATAAAGTGCCGCAACGATGATGCCATATTTTAAATAAACCCTATATTCTTCTAATATTATTTACAAATTTACCGACATTGCGGCACAATACGTTTGTGTTTCTTTCGTATTTTTTCAACCTTTTTTGCGAAACTAACCTGATTTCAGACAAAAATTTCTTAACGGATATCCTAATTAACGTAATAATATAAAAAATATTTATCAATTATCAATTTTGTAAAAACCAGAGTTTTGTTTTAAAATTTATAAAACCAAATATTTAATTTTTTCAAGTGTTTTAATTTTGTATACTCTTTTCTTAATAAATAAAATATGTATTTTAAATAAAATATTCTCTAAACTCTTATTGTTGTATTAAAAATTTCACATATTTTTTATACAAAAAGTATTTCATAATAATTATATATAATTTAATCTAATAGATACTATCTAATAGAATTTTTTTCTAGAATAATGGATATTTTTCGAAGACTATTTAATTCTTGAGTACTGCATTTTAAATGCTGGCGTATTATCCAATTAAATTTGTTAGAATCATTTTTGAATCTGGTAGACCATCAAGTACATAATGAGAACTATCCGCCATCGATGCAAGATCAGCTTCCAATAATGCAAGTTGTAATTCTCGACGAGCTTTTTGTACCACGTAAACCATTAAAGATACTCCAATTAATATCTAAAAAGAATCAAAAGCATACAGTTTTTTAAAATGATTAATACGAGTCCGAGGCGTTTCGACGAAAATGTGTCGTTGAGAGTCATTTTGTCCAATGGTAAATTTGATCGATATGTATTTTAATTAAGTTACTAAAACTTTCGATTTGGCCTGGGCTTAAAATATGAAAGCGTTTATTAAGTAATGACTACACTGAGGGAAATATTAAGCGATTTTCCCAAGGCAAATAATTTGCGATTTTCCAAACTTACTATTATAGAAAAATCTCATCTGTTAAATAGCATAAATCGCTATTCAAACTGAGTTACAAATTTGGTAAACGTACGTAACGTATAACGCTAGCTTAGAATTGCGGTTATCGCTAGCCGACTCCACTAGCAACAATCCCATGGGTCTAATAGCTATTTCCAGTAAACTCCGCCCACTTAATGTAAAATTTTTCATGTATACACGGAAAAAATGTTAATCATAGGATGCCCCATATAGTACAGCTGATGTATTAAATGCTAAGACTGATCATGTCCGTTCTTGTTTAATTTTGTTTATTCGTATGACTTTTTATTTTACATTTATAAATTTATTTAATTATTATAATACGTCCATTTATTATTCATTTTGAAATGTCAATGTGTGAATGTGATATAGTATACACAAAAACCAACTTGCACCAAACAAAAATTGTAAATATATATGTTTTTTTTTGTAACCAAAAGCTAGCCAAGAACGCTAAAAAATAAAGTCTCTCTCTCGACAATCGCAAATCTAAGTTAGCGTTAAACGTTACGTACGTTTACGAAATTCGTAACTCAATTTGAATAGCGATTTATGCTATTTAATAGATGCAATTTTCGTATTATTTGTATGCGTTTTTCGTTAGAAATAATTTTTAAGATTATCCTAATTTTATCAGTATTTTTGTGTATTTTGAAAAGATCACGTGTAATGCGATTCTCAAATTTAAATACAATTGTTTTAAAGTATTATTATTTACAACAAAATTGAAATTAGATATATTACGTCGGAAAAAAACATTTTTTTGTATTTTCGACTTACATATTAAAATGATATGATTTTTATACATAAATAAAAACAATGTACTATAGATCAGAAGAATGTAGTAACCGACGAAATGACTATTTTCTCGACCAAATGTATCGTTTAACAAAACGTATTTTTCGACAAAATGACCGTTCGCCTATAAATATACATTTTTTAAAATAATACCTGAAAACAGAACACGATGTATCCCGTAACCGCTGTCGATTTATCTTCTAAAACATCTTGCATTGATCTTAAACTACTACCTAAATATACATTGATAAGTTGCGCTGGAAGTAGGCCTAAGCCACTTGCAAGGTGATATTTTATACCACTAATATTGCTGATCTGTAATTTGTTATTAAAATATAATATTATTGAATTATTGAATATTAATCAATTCAATTTTGTAATTTCACATGCTTTGCAGACTGCTTCAAAAAAAATTATTTAAATATTCGTTCTTTTTCATTTTTCAAAATGTAAAGACAGTATAGGCATAAACTACTAGACGCAATTTTAATAATGCTTTACCCTCTCCCCCTAGACACGTGACATAGTTTATGTACACCCCCAAATTAAGCACAGTAGTCGCTCAGCTATTTAAAGAGGAGTAGGGCTAAGAAAATGGATGAAAATGAGTGTAAGCCAATAGAAATGCAGGGATGCCGTTAGCTTGCTAAGTGAAATTTCGTTAGATAGCCAAGCGGTTTTATATTTTTTAACAAAACAAATAAAAAATTTAGATATCAAAGATATTTTAATACATTTTTGAAAAATGTTGAAACAAATAAAATTAAATAGAATATACTGAAAGAAAATTAAATTTTCCCGTCTTCTAAATCTGCAGTCGGGGACATTCAAATAAAACAGATTTAATTATCAATGACGTTCATAACAATATATAAAGTTCATAATATACAGGGTGGGCCATTTTAATCTATCGGAGGGAATATTTTAAAAACAACACGTGGGATCGACAAATGTGGGTAATAAAATTTGTTCGTCTCGATGGGGAACATCCAATGATACCCATCTGGATTTTCCACCCCCACTCCCGGGGTGCAGGGGTGGGGATAACTTTAATTCTTTAAATAGCAGCCCCTATTTTTTATTTCAGATTTGGATTTTTCAGAAAATTCTACATAAGATTCATCTACTATAAAAATGATTTTGATCACAGATGACGCTGTTATAAAAACTAAACATGAATAACAATTTTGATAAATAGAAATATCTCGAAAACTACATGTCGGAACAAAAAAAGTGACCAATGAAACTTATTTGTCTCGACGGGGGACATCCAATGATATTAAACTCGACCCCTTACCCCCACCTCCTGGAGGTGGAAAAAAAACTTAAATAGGAACGCCTATTTTTTATTACAGATTCGAATACTAGTAAACCAAAGTTAGTTGTACAAAAGTGGTTTCCCACCTAAAATCATCGAATAATTTTCATTCCCAACCCCCGGGGCGTGGAGTTGATGGTTAAATGGTGTAATTGATCGCACTTTTACAAATATTGAACACATTTCCATTTATTTTTCTGTTTTACTGTTTACTTCTCGAGAAATCCCCATTTTGTGATAAATATTTGCCAAATTTTATTTTTGTGGAGTACATCGCCATCTATCAACCAAAATGACTCGAATGGGGAAATTTAATAGAGGTACCTTTTCCAGGGAATCCGAATCTGTAATAAAAAATGGGGGTTCCTATTTAAGTTTTTTTTCCACTTCCAGGGGGTGGAGATAAAGGGGTCGAGTTTGATATCATTGGATGTCCCCCGTCAACACAAATAAGTTTCATTGATCACTTTTTTTGATCCGACATGTAGTTTTCGAGATATTTCTATTTATCAAAATGTTTATTCATGTTTATTTTTTATGATAACAGCGCCATCTGTGATTAAAATTACTTTTTTAGTAGGTGAATCTTATGTAGAATTTTCTAAAAAATCCAAATCTGCAATAAAAAATAGGAATTGCTATTCAAAAAATTAAAGTTATCCCCACCCCCGCACCCCAGGGGTGGGGGTGGAAAATCCAGATGGGTATCATTGGATGTTCCCCATCGAGACAAACAACTTTTATTACACACATTTGTCGATCCCACGTGTTGTTTTCAAAATATTCCCTCCGATAGATTAAAATGGCCCACCCTGTATATACAGGGTGTCCGAAAACAGTGAAATATCTCGAGAAATGCAAATCGGATTAAAAATCTAAAAATAGACGTAATGTTAAAATATTTTTTTAAAATCTATCCAATGACACCAATCTCGTCTCCCCAGCTCCACCCTCGGGGGCGGGGGTGGGGGAACTTTGCAATTTTAAATAGGAACCCCTATTTTTTTGCAGATTCAGATTCCTCAGGAAAAATCATGTCGATTTCACTTATTAAAAACGTAATTTCGATTACAGGTGGCGCTGTAATTGTTAAAAATTAAATTGGGCAAAAAACGTTAAAAATGGGAATATCTCAACAAATACACATCGGATCGAAAAAATAAAAATAGATGTGTCAAATATTGTTCAAAAATCTATCCAATTACACTAATCTCGGCCCCCCAGCTCCACCCCCATGGGGCAACTTTGAAATTAAAATTAAGATCCATTGTTATGCTACTTTCAGCATTATCCAGGAACAACAACGTGGACGTAGTAGCATTTTGTCCCCTTGTGGGGCTTGCTTATAGTGAGTCTCTTTGCCTCTCACCATAAGTCCAGAAAGATAACACATGGATCAATAAGTCCCGAGACTAACAATGAAAACAACATTTTTTTTGCAAAATTTTTTTATTCATCAACATAATCACCTTTTAGGGTGATACAATCGTTCCAACGCTTTTCCAATTTTTCAATACCATGTTTATAATAAAAATTATCTTTCGCTTCAAAATAAGCTTCAGTTTCAGTGATGACCTTCTCATTTGAGCCAAATCTTTTTCCCTGGAGCATTTTTTTAAGATCAGCAAAGAGCCAGTAGTCACTGGGGGCTAAATCTGGCGAGTATGGGGGGTGGAGAAGCAGATCAAAGCCCAATTCGTTCAATTTTGCCATTGTTTTCATCGAC
>JABFPM010004356.1:0-12764 GCA_022817325.1 Idris sp. 1 HC-2018 | reverse complement strand
CTTTTTTTTTTTTTTTTTTTTTTTTTAATAAACCTAAAGCATAAAATTTGTACACTTATACATAAATGTTAAAAATAAATTATTTTCAAACTTTGTAACCATATTTAACATAAAATTTACATTTCAAAAGTTCAGGTACTTGAAAAAAAAACTTCTCGCTACATTCAGACAAAAAATCGGTAACTTTTACTATAAAATTTTAGTTGGTTTTTTGGTCAACTTATCTCTAACTGAGTAATGTCAACTCTGCAATGTAGTAAACTTAACCATACGTGACAGTTATTGTATTTAAAGGTTGTAGAAGCGAAACTTTTGTTGAATGCGTAACCGTAATTATATAGATGTTAAACCGAACAATGAAAATATTATGATATTCTATTTAATGAATGAATCTTCGTTATATCAAAATTTATTATTATATTATAATCCATCAGTATTATAATCCATGATTTTAAATCCATTGCAAAAAATCATTTATATCTAATTTTAAACTATCACATCAGTTAAAAATTTCACTAAATTTTTTAACTGTTTTGATTTCAAACGTTTTGAGTAATACACATTTTGAAGGGTTCGAGGCAAGAAAGCCTTAACCCTTAAAATAAAAAAAGATCGAACTATTTGCAGTGTCGCGTTCCTTTGACCATATTCTATTAGACAGAATATGAAAAATTAAGCTGCGCCATCTGTTAGGTAAAAACTGCACTATGTATCTTAAACTGAACAAATTCGGCTCACTTTTTTCGGCAAAAAAGACCTATCCGATTGTTTCGCATTGTGACAATAATTTGGTTGCTTTAAACTTACACAGCTAAAAAATGTATTCTAGCTTTGAAGAAGATACTGACGACAGTGTAAATGATCTCGATTACGATTCCGAATATACATCAGATGGCGAACCGGTGAATTATTGTTTATTGATTAAGTATAAAATCTGCACAACTTTTTGGTTATGTTTGAAAATATTTTGTATTCATTTTGCTAAAGTAATTAAATTAAATCGATTAATTAAATCACAGTAGTTGTCTCAATAATGTTTTTAATTTCAATTATTTATATTATTATTATAAATTTATTTGTAAATTTACAATAAATTCACTGAAAAATTATAGGAATTAAACATTTCTCGTGGAATCGAAAATTCCCCCCAAATAATATTTGCTAGCAGAAAAAGAAAGAGAAATAATATGCAATGGAAAAGAAACATGAGGAAACGCAATGTGAACTTGGGATTTCGATATTAATCTGATAAGAATGGCAATGATATTCCGTTAAAACATTTCCGACCACCTTGTGATTGTCCAAAACAATGCTGGAACATTGTCAAAACTGACGCAGGTGTCTTTTTTCACTCTTTCTGGAGTATTGGAAATTATTAGGCACAAAATACTTATTTTATGCAATTCATGAAGATATTGCCTATAAAACAAAAGTATGCATTTTGAAAGTGAAATTTTGCAATTACCGGTTAAATAAATTATTTTACTCTTTTTGTTTTAAATTTTAATAAAATAATTATCGTATATCAATATTATTTTAAAAATAATTCATATCTTATCTTATTTATATATAAGTGGATGAAAACATATTCTAAATAACGTTTTATTTAATTTATAATTATTATCAATTAATATTTTTTAAATAATTTTCATATTTAATAGGTATACAGAAGAAAGGCATTCAAAACGAAGTACTTCTTTCATCTATACTGTAAAAGTAAATGGAGTTGAAAAGGAAATTTAAAAAAAATGTTCACTTCTTTTTATGGATTGAACAGCAGTTGCACAAGAGTAATAACGATTCAACGTCAAATTAAAGATGGTCATACAACAGCAAAAAGCAATGAAAGAGGTAAATTTATTATACAATAATAGAAAATTGATTTTTTCAAAAAAAAAAATATATATATATATTTACTCTTAATTTTTTATCTACGTTTATATTTCTATTATAATTTATGACCATATTTAAATTTTCTTACTTTTTTTCTTTTAGGGAAACATCAAAACCGCTCTAACAAATGCAATGAGGAAGCAACTCAAGAAGTTTGTAAGAATTTCATTAATTTAATTCCGAAATATTAAAGCCATTACGGCCGGCAGCAAAACCCAAATAAAGTCTATTGGGATTGCGATTTGACGATCAATTCTTTATATAAAATTTACTACCTCAAATAGTGTGAATTTGAAAATAAGCCTAAAATTAGTTCTGACAAATTCCATCATCGGATACTTGTGCCATTTGTGACAGTCTTAATCTTTAAATCGAAAAAGTAGATTCAGACAAAACAGAAGATCTTGAGAATTAATCAAACAACGAGAGTTACATATTCAAAATGCCGATAAAAGTCAAAATAAAACAAAACTCACAATTAGCAGCAAAAGAGCCAAATAAATATCACGTTATTACCTTCGAACTCCAACAAGTTCTTGCAACGCCGAAACTTACAGTTTCTCAAGCATTTTATAAACGCAAGCTTTGCACTTATAACTTAGGAATCCACGACTGCGGACATGATAAGGGATATATGTTCATCTGGTCTAAAAACAAAGCGAAACGTGAATCCAAATAAATTGGAAGCTGCCTTGTTAAGTATCTCAAAAATCGAAATATCAGATGCGAACAACTGCACATCATAAGTGACAATTGCAAAGGTCAAAAAGGAAATTAGACTTTGATTAGTATTTACAATGCTATTTTAGTTCATGGGTTTCTTGAAGAGATTTACCACCATTTTTCCGTTGTTGGTCACACTCATTTACCTTGTGACAGAGATTTTGGGAGAATAGAAATTTTTTCAAGACATCGCAGACCTAATATATGTTCACCTGAAGAGTGGGCTCAGTGTATTTTGGACTGTAATATGGTTAACAAATTTGATGTAACTGTTATGGAATGAACTGATGTCAAAAACTTTACTGATAATTTGGAAGCGATCTTCAAAAAAGCAAAATTAATCGATAAGAATCTACTTGAATTTGCAAATGCTGCAGTTTTTCATTTGTCTTCGGAGCAACCTTACTTACTGAAAGTTTCCTATGACCATTCCGACAGTGCTGACTATAAAAGCTGCAATATAAGAGAAAGAGATAGATTTGTTTTGGTTACAAATCCTTTTGAAACCACTCAGAATTATCATGCAGATATTCCCATTAACTCGAAGAAATTAAAGGATCTACACGACCTTCTAGAATGGATTCCATCAGGGTATCACGCTTTTTACAACAATATTATTTTTGACGAAGACGATGAGTCAGATGATATCAAATTATATGATGTCTAAATTATAATTCAGTAGTTGAAGTTTTTTTTTATAAATTTGATTTATAGATGTATATTTATTGTTAGAATGATTTTTTTTCTAAAAACCTTCAGTTTCTAAACAACTAAGTATCTAGATTATACCTAAAATATTGTCTAATTAAAATATGATGTCACCTAAAATTATTATTAAATTAGAAAAATTTTTCGTTCTGAATAACTAGTCATTTATTTATAATTTGTACGCATATAATGATAAAATAATAAACAAAAATTGAAATTTCTTAAAAAATAAGCATATTTTATCCTTAAAAACAAATGCGAGTAATAGAATTTATTGTTTTCCATGTATAATTACATTAAAAAAAATTGGGCCACAAAGACCTATGCAAAATTTCAGCGATTTCCAGAATGAAGTTCAATATCGGCAAATTAAACAACCTGTTTTGGAAAATTAAATATCACTGAACTATAGTTTATTAATACCTAATTAAAGAATAAGCAATGGAAAACGATTTTTTTGTAAATAATATGTGTAGTCCTTTGAAATTGTTGAAACAACGTTTTCTTGAAATCGCAAAATTGAGGGTTAGGTCTTTCTTGCCCCGACCTATTCATATCATTTTTTCAGTCAGTTCTACTACATAAACTGAGTTGACGATAAACTAACTACAAAATATAGTTAACGTGAATATAGTCACGTTAACTGATATTCTAGCTGCAATTACTATACTTTCACGTGTATTAACTATAAATGCCTAAACCATGAACATACAGTTAATTTAACAATGCGATTTTTTCTGAGTGTAAAAATGTCAATTAACTTTCGCCTTGTAAAAGTTTCAATTAATTGATTATGATTAATTTTTATTTTAATTGAAACCTTCAGAATTTTCGGTACATGCAAATTCAGCTAATAACAATTGCTTTCCACAGAAAATCTCATTCCTGAAAATTTTTTAACTGGTAAAGGTGTAGCCACAAAAATGATAAATTATGTCTACTTTTACTGTATCTTGATATATTCAAAAAATGTTTTGAATAAATAGATAAATTAAAAGTAATCGATAGGCAAAAAAATTATAAAACAAATGATATATTATTAATATTGCTAAAATGAAACTGATAAAAATACTATTATAAAAATACAAAACTAGTTTAAAATACAAGTTTCATATGTTACAAAGTGTTAATAGAATTATCTTTGAAAGTACACTTCCGATCTTAAACTGTTAGCGCACCGATATATTAAATGGAAAGTTTTCATTTTAATCAAGTGTAAGAATATATACAAAAATAAGATTTTTTTTCATATAAAATAATATCGACAAAATATATATCAAATCGTTCATTCATACATTTATATATTAAAAAATAATTTTACAAATTTGTCTTCTAAATTAAAAATACTTCGAATCTTTTCTTCAATTTTTACTTCAATTTTTACTTCAATAACTTTTGCAATTTAACTAAATCCTTTTTATAATTGTTACTTGTATTTAAATCTTGCGTTAAAAAAACATGACGGATGATTGATTAGTTATTCCACTTAAATCAAAGGTGTTCAATGTCATCCATTCTCAAGTCATATTTCGAAAAAAGAAGTGGACTTCAATTAAAGATATTAATGACATTTTAATAACGTGCCATCAAAAATCTATTAAGAATTACAAGCATCGTAAGATGACATTTAAGCTTACGAGAAGGAAAAACAAAAAATCGCTTGATTTATGGTACTATCACGATCGAAATCAGTCCCATTTCGTGTTTGCGAAACGGAACTCATTTTAACGAGGGCGGAAAAATTTTGCCCAGCACAGTAAAATTGCGCTGTCTTGCAAGGTATGTACGTTTGCCTCAGCCATGTTGCTAGATTGCACAGATACCTGTCAGGCCATACTTTTTTGTTTTATACTCATGCTCTGTATTTTGTAGGCTATCTTAAACTTGGATCCACGTTCCAGAGAATATGGAAAGCGCAAGAAAAGTCACAGTTCAGTGCGCGATAAGACAAGCTTTTATATGTGATTTCTCGCAGATGAGAAAATCGATTAATCATACTTACATAAAATGCATACTTGTGAGCGAAAATTATTTGATGGAAGAAAAAAGTTATCATCCTCGAGGGAAAACTTAATTAACGGAAGGAGCAATTTTGAAAAGCCTTCTCTATCTTCATGAGAATATTTTTTCAGCGAAACAGGATGCTTGTTCGCACGACGCGCGTCGAGCCTCCGGCCGCCCACGCGCCGACCCTGCATCCTCGTGCAGAGTCATCCCATGACGCTCTTACTCCTGGCGTGACTTGCTGCGGCACTACTGCAACATGACAAACATACATGCAGTTATGCAGCCGTGGAATGCACCAAACATATAGCAGAAAAACAAGACTTACAAGATTATATCACATTACAAAATATAAATAACGATACTTCGCGAAAATAGTCAACAAACAAATTACTTTTTTTGTGCAGAAAAAATTAACAATGTGCTTTTAAATTCTGCTTCATTTAGGTTTAACATTTGTGTTATGATAATAATAATCTGTACTTAGGAATTTGACGGAAAATTCAAGTAAGTTGAAAATCAAAGGCAGAATATAATTCCTGAGAAGCTGCGGTCTAAAGCAATCATCTCAGGATTCTGGGTTAAACGCTTTTACATTCTTCGAATAGTGGATATAAATTTAGAAACAATTAGATGGATCTCTAGACATAACTGCTATAGATATTTGTTGATAATTTTAGACTATTCAATTTTTTTAAAATAGTAGTTAACTACAATAACTGAAAAGTATGAAATTACAACTTTTGATTTAGATATATAATTTTTTTTTTAAATTGGAAACATAAAATAAAAAATAAAGGTCACTTAAAATAAGTTACACATCCGCTTTCGTTTGTGCAACTAATTATTCAAAAGAGACATTTAATTCGTGCGACATGATGCGGGCTTTTGTTTAGTATTTTGGCCTGTCATAAACAATCGTGGGGTGGAAGAACTCAATTGAACCAGTAATGGCTCTGATATTAATAATTTAAGTTCTCCACATAGGCATTCCCCACCAGGAGCTTGGATCTCCACTGAGCGCGTGTCTTGATTTACAAGTACGTTTATGAGGTAGGCGGCAGATGCGCTGCGAACGCTTGTTGCGATTTCTGTCTTCACTTTTTGTTTCACCTTTTTCTCTCTGTCTCCCCTGTACCAGTATCACGAATCATTTGGGAATTGCACAGCCCTCAGATCGAAATCAAATAATTGTACTCACTACTTTATAGTTATTGTCTGGTACAAAGTTGTGATCTTCCCAACTCAAAATTACTTCATGCATATAAAAAATTCATCATTTCAGTCCATTAAATGAGCTAAAAAAATATATTGTAATTTTTTACTGAAGAAAAATTATATCCTGAGAATCGTAACATTTATCAGTCAAAGATTCAACATTAAAAAAGAAAAGAAGATTTATTAGTCATTATTAAAAAAAATTATAAAGTGTATTTATAGGTATTTTTTTTAACTAAAATTAAGTTTATCTTTGTAGTTTATGGAAAAAATTATACCAAATAAAAAAATGTTACAACTGAGAATTGAACTTTGCATGTTACTATGCCAAGCAATTAACCACCTTAACCTTCAAACCTACTTGTCATCTTAGATGTTGTCATTTTTATTGTACCTGTTGGTGCCATATGTTGTCCCTAATTATTACTGCCGTTATTACCCGTCAAAACTATAAAAATATATGTTCACATAAATTGTTTAGATTTCTCGTAAGAAAAAAATGCTATCCCATATAAGTTTAACGACACAAGAACTTTTATACAATTCCTCAAGTTAAACGATTTGTAATGTTTTTATCGAACTAATCCTTGCAATTTTAATAGTACAAAAATATGTTCATTAGAAAAAAGCAAAAGAAAAAAGGCTACTTCAGTACTTTGATTTTAATCGGACATTTGTAAAACAATGTAGAAGCACAGTCCATTAAAGCTAAAATCTCAATTATTTGTCGTCCGCTGGGCCTATTATTGTCCAATTTCCAATTAGTCGGAATGTTTATTGACTAAGTACTTAATTACTCCAACTTTCGAATCTTTTTACTTGCCCTTTTGGAATGTGAAATCGCGACATTAAACAAAAAAAATTTCCACTCTGACGAAAAATAGTTTTTAAATTTTCTTAACAAGCAATTTTCTCACACGTTTATTGTAAGCATATATGTGCTAATCAATATCACAAATTGTCGACGAAAAATTGTGAGTCATTACACTGCTCATAAATTGTTAGTT
The DNA here is from genome assembly GCA_022817325.1 of Idris sp. 1 HC-2018. NCBI lineage: Eukaryota > Metazoa > Arthropoda > Insecta > Hymenoptera > Scelionidae > Idris > Idris sp. 1 HC-2018. Next base: position 5,211 of record JABFPM010004356.1, on the reverse strand, counting down.
AAATAAGTTTCGCGGTCAAACGAAATCGAAAATGCGCGTATCGTGCGAAAAAGTGGCGTCGAAAGTAAATAAATGTCCGAGGCTGCGAAAGAGAGAGAAAAAAAAACGAAACGATCTGGACGGGAAACATTTGATTTTTTGCGCAGCCGGCAAAAATGCACGATGTGCACGGCCAAGCGAAGGGCAATTTGCGGTGCGCCGTGAATGTTTCATTACCGAGAGGCGCTCTCGGGTAGCTACCGAATTTCGAATGAGCTACTGCGCCCGACTTGGTGTGCCTTCGAAACTGCGTCTGTCAGATACTGAAAACTCATAATTGAAATCTGTTGCCTCGGGATCGCCGCAGACCGCAAATTGTGTGAGCAAACACTTTTGTCTTAGGCCGACTGCAATTTGCATTTTTTTCTCGGACATGCGCATACAAATGCAAATACCTTTTGAGTATACCTTTAAAGCTAAATTTGTGACTAATCGCTTTTTGGGGAAAAAAACTCAGTCTCGATTGAAAGCTTTAAGTTTTGAAAAAAAACAAACATTTTCATTTTATTTTTATGAATTATATACTTTTTCGAGAAAAGTTTCTTAAAAAATAAAATAAATTTTACTGAAAAAGTGCTGCGAATGTCATGTTGCAAATGACAAAACGATAGGGTTTATAAGGTTGCTTCATTGATCTCAGGATTTCGCCAGAGTGCATATACGCAAGTTGATGCGAACGAGAAATGCATCAGCATGTTTGAAACAAAGATAAAAATAAGTGTAGCACTATGTATGCGAGTGAGATTTTCGTTACTGTAGTTTACCACGTTACGTAATGGATTTTTTTTTCGCTACATAAGTAAAATGACTATTAACATTTTAGAAAATGTTCTGCAACCCACAGAAGTACAAATCCTTCGCTTGATGATAAATTCATTTTTGTAAATTTTATTGTCACGTTTCAAAAATAATTATGAATTCATCATTAGTTGCAGTACAATTAACTGTACCTTATCTTTATTTGTCAGTAAACTGCCTACAGATAATTAGTTAATGCATTAATATGAGCCAGAGTAATTCATTAGCATAGGGATTTTTCATTTATGAATCCACTTTTCCTTATATGCTTGCTCGGTCAATCTCCTTTTAAGCTGTCGGAGAAAAGACTATTGTTAACGACAGATGAATGTCGAAGTAAAGTTGCACACACACAATATATATGTATATGTAAATCTCGCATATAAACTTACATTGTTTTACGTTCATAAGTTTGAAAAAAGCATTGACAACAAAAGCGGACCCACTTCATCTGCAAAGGTAGCTTCCAATAAATATTACAAGAAATTTATTCTACTTTCCAAAAAAAAGTATAAAAACATTGAAATGCAAGTGCAGTTGTAATGTTAACTTTATAAAACAACTTTTAATTAATGTTATTGCCTTTTCTAGTAGTTGTTTATAAGTTAACAATAAAAAGTTATTTATATTTATATTTTTTTAACGTATACAACAAATTAACTCGATAAAAGTTATTTGTCCTAAATATAAATGAAAAGTAAAAACATTTTTAGTTAGACAAAAAATAAAAAGAAAATATTTTTTTGCCGAGCGATCCATAAACATATTGCTAACGAAATGTGTCAGTTAACTTTGGCAATATCTTCTGATTACTCAGTTTTCGCCGATATAAAAAGAGCTGGAAACAAATTATTTCTTTAACTGAAACATATTGCAGTTACAACTGAAAGCGTATATAATATATACAGTACGATATGTCGTTAAAGTGTATATATTTTTTCTCTCGAAACACAAGCCTTAAATTTGAAGTAAAGATGGATTAAAATTTTTGTATAAAAATGAGACAAAAAAAATTGATTAGTTAACATTCCATTGAAAATGTATACATATGTGTGCGTGTATAAATACATACATAAACAATGTTCGTCTTGATTATAATAAATACGTTTGTGAATAATAACGAAAAGTTTCGTTGATGAACTCATAAATAACAACTCGGTGAATTATTTTTCACACTACTACCAAATACACGACAGGTGTCTGTAGAAGATAAACGCCCCCGTATATACACTGGTGATGGATATATGCATATGTAAGCGGACGAAACTTGAGACGAAACGAGAAACTTGAACTATTACTTGGGTTAAGTCGAGTAACACGTGGTATTTCTTGCGGCGACACAATATCTCCCGTCTAATAGACATTGCTTTACAATCGATTAAAATCATAAAAACACAACTCGTCAGCAATATTTGTAAACGAACACCGCCAGACCATTATGTCGTGAAGCATAGATTTTATTGCCGGAATTCTTAACACGATGATTTCAGATCTTGTGAAATAAAATTGGATGAAATTACATCAATTTCGGAGGAGAGATTTTATTGAACAAAATTATGATTTTTAAAAGGATTAAATGCAAAGTTTAATGTTGTATATAAAAATTGTAATAAATATATGCGCGGAAACGAAAATAAATAAATGCAGATTCCACCCGGATTGTTTATGGGGAATCAAATTTAAAAAGATACCTGATCAAATTTAAGAAAAAAACTTATGATTGGTATACGTTTATTTTATTTTAATTATCATTTAAAATTTAAAAAATAACATACAGAAAGTATTTTTGTTTAAGAAAAAAAGTAAACAAAAGGTAAAATTTAATTATGTAAAATTAATACATTAAATTTAGATATACTGCTTTAATTAAACTACACTACAAGAACAAGTGCCTTCTTTCAAGTCACTTTTACTATTTAAGACATTAAAAGTGACCCAAAATGGTTGTTTTTAGACATTTTTAATTCCTTAAATGATAAAAGTGTCTTCAAATAAGGCACTTGTTTTTGTAGTGTAAAGGAACGAATGTATAATTAATTAAATTGTTTTTGAAAATGTATTCACAAAAAATGTATTATAACAAGGCAATTTTTTTTCTTATTACTACTGTTGGTATAGTAGAATTAATGTAAAACAAAGTATTATGCATAAGTCATAAAGAAATTCCAATTTAGTTGTTGAAAATAATAAAAATGAAAAACAGTACCATCTTGTGATCAATATTCATGTCACCAATAAATCACCGTCAATGCTGAAACACAAATTGATAAATGACTTACGAAAATTGTACACTTTGATTATCGATGTTAATCATTTTTAACGACATGGCTATATCGTAGACATTTTTGCAGACACAACTAGACAGCTTTCCATTGCTAATTTTTCACACTTTCGTTAATGCTCAACTAGTCTGAAGGAACGCACAGCCATCAGGAAGCTCCTTGATGACTCGATCATAAAATCTCGCATGGTCGGGTTTGATAGCAATCAGTTATCGGATCTCGGTTGCAGCTCATTATTAAGAATGTCTTAAAAAGCCTTTATTGCTTCAATGGCGGGAAGTGTGATCAGCGTCCATTTCCAATTGGTTAATCTTGCTTTTATAATCTTGATAATGACACTGATAAACAGTGTCAAGGCACTGATTTTGAATTACAATTTTTCTTCACTTTTTATTTTAATTTTATAATAAAAAAAAGGTTTCTTAAGCGACCTATTTGTCATCTATTATATTTTCTGCATTGTAATTTTGTTCGATTGAAATTGAAAATATATCCTCATTTATGCGGTCTCAGAGAGCTTTTACGTCGACTTTTATTATTCTTAAGCGAGGCCTTTTTCAGACTTCCTCTGCAGCGGATGTTGTGTAATTGACAACGATAACGCTCTTCCCTTATTTGTAGCGACACAAAAGTTGCTACGTCGCAGCCACACAATATTGCCAAATGGTTTTCTTCGCACCACTCGGCAAGCCGCAAATTGCAAAGTAAACGCCGCAACTTTTCTGTGCCAAAGATAAACGCCGAAAAGTCGCGCGCGGCAAAAGTGTTTATAGACTTTTTTTCAGAGTCTGCAGCAGAGGAACCGGAAGTCTGCGATTGCCAGGCAATAATGACGCTAAGTGTCACCGCGAGTGGTGTCCCTTTCACGATTCAAAGGGCAACTCAAACACCTTCAACGAAACCACTTCCGCCGAGCCACAATTTATTTTGTCCAAGCTAAAGTGTTATTAGTTGACAACTTGTTTTTGTTCCTAGGTATTTCGGCAGGTTACATCCTTATTTTGTGTCTGCAAAAGAAAAGAGGAACCATCATTTTAACATAGTTTTGTTGGAAAAAAAGCACTGATGACCTTTTTCCTGTTATCTGTTCCAACCAATATTGTGTCAGAGTTTATAATACTCGTTGATATCACGCGGCAAACTGCAAGCCTTTCAAAAAATTCGGAAAGATAAGCAAGCTCTCGCAACCGTCATTATCGTCAATCGGTGACCCACAATTTTTGTATCCAAAATGCTTATCTTTTTTTGATTTCTCTTTCTCAATATTCTGTTCGTTTTACTGCAAAAATATTTCAGATAAATTTTGCAGGAAATGTTCAAAATATATATGATGCTTAATTAAGATGACCTTTTGATGAAACATTGTTTTATTTAATTTTTAAAAATATGAATATCTTGGAAAAAAAAACTTGAAATTTATTTGAAAATCCATTTGTTGCTTAAATCTAAAAGGTTCATATGAGTTTAGAGGCAAATTTTGAAACTTTTACCAGTTTATCGGTAATGCAGATCGTGGTCGAAAATTGTTCATCCTCTTAAAAATATATACAGGAATAAAAAACTTTGAACATAAAATCAGATCATGTACTCGAAAATGTTTGAATTATAATACAGTTTTCCAATACTTTAACAATTCAAGAACACTATTTGGTTGAAAATTATACAATTTTGCGGCTTGAAACATAGGTAGAATTTTAAGCACGAAATGTCGAAGAAATAGATGAACGTCATTCCCGTTGTATAGAATATTTATTAGTGAAGGTGTAACGAAATTCTGCACACGTATGAAACTTCCTGCCGCCTCTTGCGTGACCTTTATCTGTTTCTGTGGAGCCCTTGTCTAGTCTAACATTTCGTATTTGAAAGGGTTAAATGTCCTTCGGGACGACTATATCTCACGCAAGTTATCGTCCTTGGACAAGCATGATATTATTGTTTTAGTATCATGAGGCAAGCATTTGTAAATAACATAAAATAAACAAATATTTTTTTAATTTTGTACTATGAGGTTTTTTTTAAATTTAGGAATTTCACTTACAAGTAAACCTACGGAAATGTCATACACCGATTAAGCTGAAACTCTGCATACAGG